>BQNB010009856.1:0-75101 GCA_026074375.1 Tanacetum coccineum
TTTCTTCCTTGAAAACTCTAATTTCTTTTCTTGTCAAACCCTTGATTTTACTTGCAAAATCACATGGCACACTTTAGATATCAACCCTAATCACACTTGTATACTTGTAATCTTGATAAAATAAAAACTATAAATTATTTTAGGGAGGGTTTTTGAGCCGTGAGTTAGGATATAAAACAAGATAGAATTTGTGAGTTTTTTGTAAGTTGTGAATTGTGAAATGAAGTCTTGCAAATAGGATCCAATTAATAGCTAAAATATCTTAGAAAACCATTTGATAAAACCTTGGTTTTGGGGGTGTTAAGTCTGGTTTGTAAGAGTCCCATAAGGGGGTGGTGTGGTCTTGTAAGAACTATTATGGTATGTTGTAAGAAAGTTGATATTGTGTAAGAAGGTTGCTTGTAATTCATATTTATCACATGCTAGCTTCTAGAAGAAATATTTGATATTATTCTTGTGTTTTCTTTGTATGTATATCCGGCCACATATATGTCGTGGGTGAAAGTTTATAAATTTTTAGTATTGGGTATAATTGTGGGTATTTGATTTAGTATAGATAGGTAGAATGGTTTAATTTTATGCAAAAATGTTCCAAAATGCAAAACGTAAACGTTTTTTGTAACGTATAAAAATAAAATATAAAAAGTTAATTATTATTTTGGTAAAAATAATATAACACTTGCTTGACGTAAATTTTTATTTGTTTGGTGTCCGTTTACGTTGATTGTTGATTTTTAGTTTACGCGATTTAACTAAACAATAAAAATTAAAAGTAAATGCGTAAAACCCTAAAATAAATAATTGAAAGATTAAAGTCGTAAAATGACCTGAAATAACAGATTGTTACAGTCTTCCCCCATTAAAGGAGCTTTGTCTTCAAAGCTCAAGACGTGGCATTGGATGAAGATGCGCGATTGGTGAAGAGGTGCTGATACTTCTTTTTGAATTGATCTTTACGTTCCCATGTGAACTCAGGACCTTTCTTAGAGTTCCATTGAACTTTGATAATGGGGATACGGCTTTGCTTCAACCGCTTGACTTCACGATCCATAATCTCCATGGGTTCTTCAACAAAGTGGAGCTTATCATCTATGTGGATATCATCCAACGGAATCACAAATGATTCATTGGACAAGCACTTCTTCAAATTGGATACGTGAAAAGTGCTATGAACCCTGCTTAATTGTTGAGGAAGTTCGAGTCTGTAAGCAATTATTCCCACTTTCGCTAACACCTTGAAAGGCCCAATGTATCTCGGGTTTAACTTCCCCCGTTTGCCAAAACGGATAACCCCTTTCCAAGGTGAAACTTTTTACATAACCCTATCTCCAACATGAAATTCCAAAGGCTTACGCCTCACATCGGCGTAACTCTTTTGTCGATCACGAGAAGCTTGAATTCTGCTTTTGATTTGAACGATTTTCTCGGTGGTCTTGTGAATGATTTATGGACCAGTGAGCTGAACATCTTCGACCTCGGCCTAGCAAACAAGCAATCGACACTTTCGACCACAAAAGTGCCTCAAATGGTGCGGCTATGATGCTTGTGTGATAACTATTGGTGTATGAGAACTCAATTAGCGGTAAGTATCTGTCTCAACCATTCCCAAAATCTATCATGCAGGCGCGTAACATATCTTCAAGAGTTTGGATGGTTCTTTCGCTTTGCCCATCACTCTACGGATAGTAAGCAGTACTCATATCTAATTGAGTACCCAAAGTCTTTTAGAACGACCTCCAAAAATTTGACATAAATCTACTGTCACGGTCACAATTGATTGAGACTTGTATTCCATGTCTCGTGACCATTTCTTTCATGTATAGTCTTGTCAATCTCTTCATCGAATCAGTTTCTTTCATTGGCAGAAAGTGAGCAGATTTGGTAAAACGATCAACAATCACCCAAATGGCATCATAACCACTTGACGTCTTAGGAGATTGGTGATAAAATCCATGGTGATATTATCTCACTTCTACTAAGGTATCTCAGGTGGTACCAACAAACCAAATGGTTTTTAGTGTTCAACTTTGACCTTTAAACATGTCAAACACTTCCTAACATAGGTGGCAATATCGGCCTTCATGTTGGGCCACCAATATAATTTCTTCATGTCTTGGTACATCTTGTCGGAACTCGGATGAACAGATTATTTTAACTTGTGGGACTCATGCATAATCAGAGTCCTTAGATCACCAAAGCATGGCAACCAACTCCTATTCTTCAAACACAGTGTTCCGTCAGCACGCGGTTCCAACTTCTCTTTTCTGATCATACCTCCCACGTCTTCAGCCTCAAAGTTTTCTAGTTTCCTTACCTTAATCCGAGTGTTCAAAATTTGCTTGGGAATATCCAAACCAATAGTCATAACTAAGGCTCGAACCCGTAATGGATTAATTCATTCTTTTCTGCTTAAAGAGTCAGCCACTACATTTGCCTTTCTCGGGTGATAACAAATTTTGCAATCGTAATCACTGAGCAACTCTAACCAACGACGTTGCCTCATGTTCAACTCTTTCTAATCAAGGATGTGTTGTAAGCTTTTGTGATCAGTGAACACGGTACACTTTGTTTCATACAGATAGTGTCTCCAAATCTTTAGAGCGAACACTACTGCTCCTAATTCCAAATCATGTGTTGTGTAATTCTTCTCATGAATCTTCAATTGACTTGATACATAAGCAATCACCTTCTTGTTCTGCATCAACATAACACCTAACCCTTTGTGCGAAGCATCGCAATAAACGATAAAGTTCTTAGCTCCTTTAGGTAAAGCCAAGATAGGTGCACTGCACAAATTCTCCTTCAATAGTTGGAAAGATGCTTCTTGTTTGTCACCCTAATCAAACTTGACCTTCTTCTGGGTTAGTTTGGTCATCGATTTGGCGAACTTTGAAAATCCTTCAATGAATCTTTGATAGTAACCGCCAAGGCCTAAAAATTTATGGATCTCCGTTGGAGTCTTAGGAGATGCCCAATCTTTAATTGACTCGATCTGGGCGGGGTCCACGTGAATGCCTTGACTATCAATAACGTGACCTAAGAACTGTACTTTAGGAATCCAGAATTCACATTTAGAAAATATGGCATACAACTCCTCCTTCTTAAGCAACTCTAAGATTAACTTAAGATGCTCTTCATGCTCTTGCTTGTTCTTTGAGTAAATCAGAATATCGTCAATAAAGACAATCATAAATTTATCCAGATATGATTTGCACACCCGATTCATGAGGTCCATAAATACCGACGGTGCGTTCGTCAAACCAAAAGGCATAACCTAAAACTCGTAATGACCATAACGAGTCTTGAATGCGGTTTTCGGGATATCTTCTTCGTGAACCCTCAACTAATGATAACCCGATCTCAGGTTGATCTTCGAGTAATCGCTCGAGCCTTGAAGTTGATCGAATAAGTCGTCAATTCTTGGAAGTGGATAACGGTTCTTCACCGTTAGCTTATTTAATTCCTGGTAATCGATGCACATACGGAATGATCCATCCTTCTTCTTGACAAACAAGACCGGAGCTCCCCAAGGTGAGGAACTGGTCTTATGGAGCCTTTGTTGAAAAGCTCTTGCAATTGATCTGACAATTCTTTCATCTCGGACGGAGCTAATCGATAAGGCGCCCGTGCTACAGGTGCAGCACCAGGTATCAAATCAATTTGAAATTCCACTTGTCGGGTTGGTGGGATACCCGGCAAGTCCTCGGGAAATACTTTGGGAAAGTCTCGAACAATTTGTACGTCTTCAAGTCGCTTCTCCTCTGACTTGTCTTCAGCCTTCTTTATGGTAACATGTGCCAAAAAGACATGGCATCCTTTCAATAAGTACTTTTGATTTTTGGTGCACGAGATGATGTTTAATCGAGACTCGTGTCCATTATTGCTTCCGTCACCATGAACAATTAACGTTTCATTCCCAAAGGGAATACGAACGATCTTCTCATCATAGACGATTACAGCATGATACATTGACAACCAATCCATATCAATTATGACGTCAAACCTATCAAGTTCTACGGCATTAAGTCTATGTTGAATGGATGATTTAAGAAGTTTAAAGTGCAACCCCGTATGATAGTATTAACTCCAATTATTTTTCCATCGACTAGTTCGACATCATAATCATGGTCTAGTGCAGATGGAACGATCTCAATTAGGGAACTAAATGTAGTAGACACAAAACTCCTATCGGCACCAGTATCAAATAAGATAGATGCATAACGGTTTTTTAGGAGGAACGTACTCGTAACGACATTAGCGTCCGGGGTTTTCTCTGCATTTCCCACTGCATAAGCCCTTTCTTGTGCTCCACTATTTCCAGCTTGATTTCCACGGTTATGGTTTTTCAACTTGGGGCAATCTTTCTTGTAATGCCCCTGAACTCCACACTTAAAGCTAGTAACAACCCTCTGATTCGCCCTAAGGGCTCTCTAGTTGTTAGCAGTAGCAGCTGGACTTCTACAATCACGGGCCAGATGGCCAACTTTCTTACAGTTGTTGCACTTGGGAGCACATTGCCTATTTTGATGGTAGTTGTAATTTATGCACAGAGGTAGAGATCTACCATATTCTCTCTTCTCACCAGGCCCAGCAGTGTAAGCCCTGGCTACATTTTGCCTTTTATGAGGTTGTTGTTGAGTGTGGTTGTTCCTTGAGTTGTCATCAAGCTTTCTTTTGTTCTTGGCTTGACGGTCAATAAAAGTACGAATCTTCTGATCCATCAGATCATTTGCAAATTCAACTACATCTTACATTGTTTTTGGCTTGGATGCCATCAGACTGCCTTGAATCATGTCGGGAAGTCCCCCAACATACTTTTCAACCTCATCAGATTTCTTGGGAAAAATTCTCTCACACATCAGTGCCAACTCTTGAAAACGTTATGTATAGCTCACAACATCAGTACCCTTAACCTTCAGGTTCCAGATTTCAATTTCTAGCTTTTTGATTTCACTTCTTGGACAATACTTATCAGTCATCATTTTCTTTAGGGTTTTCCATGTCATTCCATATGCAGCATCATGACCAATAGTCTTAACGTAGGAATTCCACCATGTTAATGCATTTCCATGAAGAGTACATGTAGCAAACTTGATTTGGCACGCGACGGTGCAGTTGCTTATGTGGAATACAGACTCCATTTTATCGAACCACTGAGTCAAACCTACGACTACTTTAGTACCCTTAAAGTTAAGGGGTTGGCATTTCAGGAAGTCACTATAGGTGCACTCACGAGCAGCGCGCTCTGTCCTTCTGCCACTTCTAGAATCATGGCTATCATCATCACCATTGTCATACGGTTTCTTATTGCTTCATACTCGCCAAAGCATCAGCAACGCATGGGCTATCAAGCCCATAATAGCGACATCATCAGTCCATATAGGGTGGGGATCTTCTTTGCACCACTGTTTCAAATCACAAGAAAACATAATACACGTTAGATTTCATAGAATCGTAAACGCGACATGACATATGCATAATATATAAAATAAGATCACAACACACAGTGAAATATACAACCGAAGTGATATCAACAATGACATAAAAAAATTGACATTCATACATAACAATATTGATAACATACATGATATTTTTGGTTACAAAATGGAAAATACAGATTCCTACGGCCATGCTAGCTATGAGTAACCCGTAATAATTAGCAGGCTATATATGATAGCTAAATAACTGAATGTAAAACTAGCAACTACTGTCGGTGTCCTCCACACCATTATGGTGTGCTGGGTCTCTAGCCTCCAATGCATGATTGCATCCAAAAGATTTAGTTACCATGTTATCACCTGCATCCTGCCTTTGCCACTCTATCCGACCGTGCTTAGTCTGCAGTGTCGTGACCCGAGCCTCTAGTGCTGTGATACGAGCCTCATGTGCCCTGATAAAATCCTCCAAAGTTATGCTCCTACCCTTTGAACGAGACCATACCTCTCGGGTATACCTAGCCTCGCTCTCTGCAAGCATACCTGTCTGGCGATGGTATCATCTTTCCCTCCAGAGTGTAGATACCTATGCCTGTAGCAAACCTATATATGTCTGTGCGTTCTAATAACATATATAAAGCACCTCAGCATCCTGCCTATGAGTGGTAGCGAGATCGGTCATCCTCCTATTGACCTCCTCTACGGCGGTCATTACTCTACCCTCAAAGGCTCGGATACTAGCATCTAAGGTATCAATAAATCCGTAGTCAACAACATGGGTCAGAACAGGCTTAATCTGCCTAGCAGTAGCAGCATCCGAACTCTCTTCGATCTCAAACATATGAGATGGAGCAGTAAAACAAGCCCTTTTTCGAGGCGGCATCTCAACCTCAGGAATATCAGTCCTATGAGTAGTAGATGGTAACAACAAGGGTGGTGATGGTAATGCTAAGGGTGGAGATGGTATATGTGGGAGTGGAGATGATAGTGGTTATAGTGTAGATGGTGGTGGTGATAGAGGTGTGGGTGTGGCAGCGTACTCAGCAATACGTACCTCGGCAGATGGTGATGGTGGAGTATGAGGTCAAACAGAAATCCAATCCATGCCTCTATGGGTCTGGTCATGGGAAAAAGGACAAGTGGTCTGTGGGAATCTGGAGGTGGAGGTGTAGCAGCAACATGTCGGTCTCAAAGGGTTCCATCTCCCCAGCTAAGGGGACAGAGTCAATAACAGGTAGTGTAGAGTCAGCCGAAGCTAGGTACTTTTCCTCCTCTTCATCATCATTAAGGACTTCTCTTCTGTTGAGTCCCAAAACTCTAGATTTACTACCTTAGGTTATAAGGTTATTATTACCTTGGTAATCACAAGATAATAATGTGAGGAACTTTGTTGAAGAATTTCACCAAGGCTATGCAGAATCTAACCTTGTGTTTAAGAAGAGAAGAACAACACTGGTAATGGAATGGAACTAGTGAAAAACAAGCCTTAATATGTATTGATGTGAATAATACGATACTCAAAGTACAAGGGTTTACAAAACGCCTTAAAAGCTTGAGAAAAGTCCTATTGGAGGATCTTATGGTAAGTGATTATCTCTTTTTCTAACTAAGAACTCATTTTATAGACAAAGGGTCCTCGTACAATGATAATACCTAACTAGATCACCTAAATCAAGGGATAATCAGAGTACATTCTATATATAACAATAACGCATATTTGACTATGTGTAGATCTTATCTTCATGCTGCAGTGGAAAGTCTTCAAGCAGTGGAAACCTTGCAGTGGGAAAATATACTAACAGTGGGAAGTGCTTCTAACAGTGGGAACCATTCAACTAACAGTGGAATCCCTTAAGCATTTTAATCCCAACAATACTCCCCTCAACTGATACGTTCTACACCCTCAAACAAGTGTGTCGCAGAATAAAATGATTTTCTTGGAGAGGATTCTTCAGATCCCTTAATTCCTTATTGAAGGCTATCCTCTAATTAGGTTGATCATCTGAATCACATCTTTAATTAAATTCACTACTCTCACACTTGTGATCAAGCATCTTCTCTAATTGTAGTCCTTTTGAAAAGGATACTCAACATCATCAAGCATGTAGATAATCATTCCTTCCATTGACAAGCAGTGTATTTTACATGATTTATACTTCTTCCAACTCTTAATAGGAGCTTCAAACTGCCATAGTAGATCAGTGGCAACAGGTTCAAACATGACCTTTAAAGGCCAAAACAAACATTTTTCCAGGTCACTCTTTGGGAGTTTTGTCTTGAACCTATCTTTGACTAGTTTCCATAGTGTCACCAAGTCATCACTGTCAAAATCCTTAAGCATAGACTCAAAGTAAGGATATACCTTTGGTGCTTGTCCAACTCTGAATATCTGGTATACCTCCCTTAGCTTGTCCTTGTAAATTTTCTAATCACATATAGGTACCTTGACAACTGAAGGAGTAATATTCACTGAAGTCTCTTCCCTAACTAGCACTGCCTATTGTTGAAGATTGACAATCTCATCTTGATTATCACTTTCTTGTTGTTCTTGAGCTGAAACATCACTTGTCTTTAACCTTTTTGCCTTGACTTTCTCTAATAGGATTCCTGACCTCTTGAGACTTACACATTCTTTCTTGGAATCCATAGGCACAAAATCTTATATGCTTTCCCACATTGGAATAAACTTTTCTTCTAACTGATCAAAAGTCATTCCCCTGAGGTCTTTTGTCTTCCATCCAGCATGGCTTCTTAAGACAGATGTGTAAAATTTTCCTCTTTTAGATTTTGATGCCAACCTTTGTTGCTGAGCTTGGTATAACTTGATTTCTAAGAAAAATCTTTCTGATAGTTAATGAGTTCTGTGATTAACTCATTCCTTCTCAATTCAAAGGTCAGATCATTTCATCCATTTCAGCTTCCTCATATACTGCCATAATGTGTTGTTAAACTCATCACATTACTCCTATTAAGCTCATTAATCATTTGTCTAAGATCTTCTTTAGCATGAATTCTGGCAATCTTTACATCTCTTTCAATCTGTTCTCTTATGCTTTGATCTTTATGAACAAATTCTTCTTGTAATTCTCTAGCTAATTGTAAACTCATTTGTTCTTGAACTTTAGCTTTAAGCAAGGATTCTCTGGTACGGATCAAAAATCTCCTTCCCTTTCCTCTTGTCTTCCTT
This sequence comes from Tanacetum coccineum, assembly GCA_026074375.1. Taxonomy (NCBI): domain Eukaryota; kingdom Viridiplantae; phylum Streptophyta; class Magnoliopsida; order Asterales; family Asteraceae; genus Tanacetum; species Tanacetum coccineum. Next base: position 8,623 of record BQNB010009856.1, read on the forward strand.
CCCAGCAGATGGTATACTAATAGGAATAAGAGATGTAGATCTGATGACTACCTCTTGAAGCTCTTGGTCTTCTTGTATAAGGTGTTGTATCTCTGGCAGTGGTAAGAACTTCAGCAGTGGGATCTTTCTCACTAGCAGTGACAATAGCAGTGGAAACATTTGAACTAACAGGGGGAACTTGTGGACTAGCAGTGGTAAAAACTTCCTTCAAACCTCCACTAGCTAGGATATTTGCAGCTCCCATAGAACTCAAAACATTTGCTAGATCTCCTGTACTCTCACTTCCTTTGTCAGTACTCCTGCTACTATCTTTTTCAGCATCACCTTTAAACACATTAACCTCCCCTTGATCTATTCCTCCCCTGTTTGGAGCATCCTCTTGAACACCTTCTCTTGGCTTTTGAGCATCCTCCAAAGTCTGAATCCTGGCCTTCAATTGCTTGATTTCAAGATCTTGACTCTGGATTTTTTCAGCCATTTGAGTTTGTTGGCTTTGCAGAGTGGTACAAAATTCCATCAATTCCTTAAGCTTTTGTTTCAGACTACCCTCATCACCACCAAGAGAAGTAACCCTTGGAAATGATTCATGGGGCATGGCAGAGGTCTTAGGTATGTTTTCCCTGTCCTGCCCTGCATCTAAGCTAGTGGCAGTAGGGAAAGCCTCTCCATATCTGTCACCTCTTGTGGGAGGTGCAGTCTCATCTGCAACAGGTGAAAGGGCTTTAGACTGAGAAATCCGTATAGCCCTTTTGGTCATTCTCCTAGGTGTGGGAGTGTGAGATGGAATATTTGTTGTGTGAGGTAGAGATGCTTGTGGAGTAGTTTGAGCTTCTGGAGGAGTGGATTGTATTTCATGAGGTGAGGATGTGTGAGTTGGATGAGGTGGAGAAACATGCTGAGTTGAGGGTGTGTGATGGGGCTCAAGTTGGTTTTCTGAGCCTTCACCCTGTTGAACAATCATGGTATCAAACAATGGAACAGTCCTCCCAGAAAAACTAGGACTGTTGACTCTTAAAGTTGTAAAAACCTTTTGAGTTTGAAAGGGAACAGGGTAAATTTTAGAATGTTTGATAGTACCAAATTGACTCATTTTCAAAAGTTTTTCAATAAACCTAGGGTACATTAGAAATTTACCCTTACTATTGACATTCCTCATCATACCATCAAAAATCATCTTAGAAAAGTTGTAAGTTCTGTTTGTGGCAAGACATACAAGAGCAGTAGCAATATTACTACTAAACTCATTAAACCTAGTACTTTTTGGACTCAAACACTACATAATGTTATGAATCAGAAACTTCCACTGACATGAAAATTGACCTTTTTGAAAATAAAATCTTTGATTTGGCAAAATATTGTAACCCAGCAGTGAAAGGTTTTCAAAAAGTTCATTGTTAGGCAAAGTACTAATCCCTTCCTCATCATTCAGTTTGAGATGCCTCCTAATTAATGATTTAGAGATAGTCCTTTGCTTGCCATTGATTTTAGAAAGAATATTATTTTCTCCATCCGCTGTTTCGATCCTAGCAGTGAACCAAAACTGTCAGATGTGTGAAACATAAATAGTGGGACTAACCGTCAAAGCATACCTGATGTGAGAAGCTTGAAGGAAGTCCACTATCTAATGGAAATTCGTGTTATACTCTGTTTTCTCCAAAATTGCCACCATGTTGTGGTAATCACAAAAAGCAAGTTTAGTCATGATGAGGGTTCTGGGTTACGGATTATTAGAGGTGTTGGTATTGTGGGCGACTTAAATTGAGATTATCTAGGCACTTAAAAGGATTATGATAGAGTTGAAACAAGATAATCGAGATTATATAGGCACTTAAAAGAATAGAACTATCTTGAAACTCTATATTAAGAAGTTATATAATAAGATAAGTAGCCAAAAAAAATCTCAACGACTATTTAATTAATGCAACAAACTTTGGAGCCCAACAGTGCCAATGGCTATATTGTCAGTAGGAAAAAAAGTCAAACAATGGGAACTAAGTCTAGCAGTGGGAACTTTGTGGTCTAACAGTGGGAAATATTCCTAAGGGTATCAACTTAACTTCAATAATCAAAAGTAAGCCTACCCTATCCATACATACACACTTGCAAAAGCAAGAGAGACATGCATGAATTCGTGAGTCCTTTGCTCGCTATTTGACCCATGAAGAAAATTGATACACATATTTACCATTGTATCCTTGTTTAACCCATTGAAAATTTTCCCTGAGGCACCACCCTACCACGTCCATTCTAGGTCAAATTTCTTGGCAGTACAAGTCCTTTCTCCAATAATTACACACCCAAATGCCATATCACACCTCATACTCACTAAGAACGCTTAGAGAGACACAGGAGCAACTCTTGTGGACCAAATTTGTATATAACCCATGAATGAGGTCTCATACTACAGTGCCTCAAAAGTTAAAAAACTTAAGCAAGTATTTTAACCTCCATTCACCAGTGGGGAGAGTTTAGGACTGACCATGAGTATTCTATGAATACCCTAATCCTAGAGCTTCCTTAACCCCAACCCAAGAGAAATTTATCTTACAGATATACAACTTATGATGTGATTCCACCCTTGACTCCATTAATGATAGCATAGGGATCTTTTCATGACTTGCTCATTCTGTAATTGTTAGTCCAAAACCAAGAAAAACACTAACAGTGGAAATGTAACCCAACAGTGGGAACATTTACACTGACAGTGGAAAACCTAACAGTGGAAAAATGACTAACAGTTGCATTTTACTTTAGCAGTATAAACACTCATTGATCTAATAGCAGTGCAAATCCTATTCAAAACTTTACAAAAATCATAAGATAGACATATTAGGGGTCAAGCATTCCAATACTTACAACTATGTACTGGAATCTCCCCACATCAAAGGCTTTTGTTAAAAGGTCTGCTACATTATCATCTGTATGAATATGATCCACATATATTAGTTTCTTTTCAAAGCAGTCTCTTATAAAATGATGTCTTATCTCAATATGTTTTGTTCTAGAGTGAAAGACAGGATTTTTGACTATACAAATTGCACTGTTATTATCAATATATATCTTAGTGTTCATGAAATTGTACCCATAGTCTAGAAGCTGATTTTGTATCCAAAGAACTTGCCTACATCCACTTGCAGCTACAACATACTCTGCCTCAGTTATGGAAGTGGCCACAATGGTCTGCTTTGTACATTGCCAAGAGATTAACCTTCTTCCCAAAAACTGACATCCTCCAGTGGTGGACTTCCTATCTTGACTAGCACCACCATAATCACTGTCCGAATATGCCACTAAGTCAAAGGGAGACTCTTTAGGATACCAAAGTCCTAACTTAGGATGTCCTTTTAGGTACCTAAAGATTCTCTTAACTGCATGAAGATGGCATTCTTTGGGTGTTACTTGATGTCTAGCACATGCACATACAACAAACATAATATCTGGTCTTGATGCAGTGAGATACATTAAAGATCCAATCATGGATCTATACAAATGAAGATCCACATCTTTACTAGTTTCATCTTTTCCCCAAGGATTCTCTCTATCCATGGGAGTGTTTGCTGACCTGAGCTCTAAGAACCCAAACTTTTTCAGAATATCACCAACATACTTATCTTGAGCGAGGAATATGCCATCTTTCTTTTGTAACACTTGCAGACCTAGGAAGAAATTGAGTTCACCCATAGCACTCATTTGGAATTTGTCATGCATGAGAGCCTAAAATTCTCTACACAGCTTTGGATTGGATGACCCAAATATAATGTCATCCACATACACTTGTACTAGCAAAAACTCTCCTTTGTGCTTCCTGATAAACAAAGTCTGATCTATAGTACCTCTTTGAAAGCCATTATCCAACAAATACTTGGACAGAGTACCATACCAGGCTCTAGGTGCTTGGTGAAGTCCATACATAGCCTTGACTACCTTATAGACTTTATGTGGAAACTAAGGATCTTGAAAACCAGGAGGCTGCATCACATACACTTCTTCATCAATAGTGCCATATAGGAATGCACTTTTAACATCCATTTGATATACTGTAAAACCCATATAGGAAGCATAGGCTAAAAATAACCTAATAGCCTCAATCCTTGCAACTGGTGCAAAGACTTCTTCATAATCAATACCCTCTTCCTGAGTATGTCCTTGAGCCACCAGTCTGGCCTTGTTTCTAATGACTATTCCCCTTTCATCTTTCTTGTTTTTAAGAACCCATTTTGTCCCAATAGGTCTCACCCCTTTTGGACAGTCAACCAAAACCCAAACATTCTGAATCTGAAACTGTAGGAGCTCCTCTTGCATAGCTTCTACCCAGCTTGAATCTTTGAGAGCTTCAGAGATCTTTTTGGGTTCTTCTTGAGATAGAAAGGCTGAAAATAGACATAACTGTAGGAGATCAGGATCAGTCTTTTGATGAATTGTGGCTAGAAAGCTTTGTTCATCAACATTCTTAGACTTATGTCTGGTTAAAACTGGAGTATCAACAGGACCAATTATCTGATTCTTTGGATGATCTTTATGGATCCTGAGAGTGGGGGTTGGACTAACTTGAATTGTAGTCTCCATATTGCTTAGATCAGCTTCCACTTCATTCAGTCTAGTTGCATGAGTTGAATCTCCAAAGAAATCTTCCACTCTGTTCTCAGATGAAACAGCATTGGATATAGATGGTGGCTGTGAGTATCTCAATCCTCCCCTAGATTTGATAACAGTTGGAACAGGTGTACTAACAGTGGGAACTGTAGTTTCCACTGTTGGTGTTGAAGGAGGCTCAGATGGATCAATAGTGAAGATATTTTCACTAGTAGTGGGAACATGTGTACTAACAGTGGGAACATCAGTTTCCACTGTTGGAGTTGAAGTGAGCTTAGATGACTCTTTTGAACTAGCAGTGGGAAAATAGATTCCATTGCTTTTAGGAACTTCTTTATTCACTTCATGTTCAACCTGTTCAGAAACATCTTTATCCGTATGAACCTCTTCTTGTTCCTTTTGAGGTGAATCAATAAGAATTCCACCACTTTTCTTTGCAGCATCATTTGTAGTTATCATTTGAGCCTCATGAAACCAATTTGGAAGAGCTATGAATCTTAGAGGAGATCCTTTTTCCTTCTCAGCTTGCTTTACATCTTCTTTTGTACCTGAAATGTTAGAAGAAGATGTTCCTGCACCAACAACTGGTATATAATTCATAGACTTGATTAGGGATTCAATATCAAACAACCAGTTTGGACCACCTGCTTTATCAATGACTTTACTTTCTAGGAAATTTATATGCAAGTTTTCCTCTATGTGTTTGGTTCTCTTGTTATACACCCTGAAAGCTTTACTATTTAGGGAGTATCCTACAAAGAAACCTTCATCTCCCTTAGCATCAAACTTGCCTAAGTGGTCCAAGGTATTAAGAATCATGACATGACACCCAAATGGTCTTAAGAACCCTATAGCAGGGGCTCTTCCATTAAAAAGTTCATAAGGAGTCTTATTGAGTGGCTTAGTTACTAACACTCTGTTTTGGACATAGCAAGCAGTGTTAACTGCTTCAGCCCAAAAGGTAACAGGAAGTTTAGCATCAGCCAACATGGTCCTTGCAGCTTCTATGAGAGTTCTATTTCTTCTTTCAGCAACCCCATTCTGCTGAGGGGTTCTTGCATTACTAAACTCTCTCTTAATACCTTTCCTAGAACAGAAATCATCCATTTCTTTGTTCCTAAACTCACCCCCATTATCACATCTGATAATTTTAACCTTAAGGTCTTTTAGATTTTCTATTTCTGTTATGAAGTTTCTAAGGATCCTATATGTTTCATCCTTAGTTTTTAGAAAGAAAGTCCAAGTAAACCTAGAAAAATCATCAGTGACAACTAAGCAATACCATTTATGGTTCAGACTACTAATAGAGGTAGGTCCAAACAAATCCATATGCAAGGTGTGAAGGGGCTTAGAAGTTGAATTCACTAACTTGGACTTACATGAAGCCTTATGTTGTTTTCCTTTCAAGCAATCAACACATGAATGGTCATTTTCAAATATTTTGGAGGGCAAACCTATAACTAGATTATTCCTAACCAATTTATTCATTGTTTTAAAGTTTAAATGACCTAATCTTCTATGCCATAACATGCTTTCATTTACAGAGGCCTTAGCAATCAAGCAAGTTAGATTTTTATGAGGGACAATGTCTTTTAAGTCAACAACATACATATTCTGCTGTCTAGGTGTTCTAAGCAACACATGCCTATCATCCTCAAGCTTAAAATCTCTACCCAATACAATGCACTCAGAATCAGTGAATAGGACACAATTTTTGTTATCACAGATTTGAGATACACTAAACAGGTTGTATTTAAGCTCTTTCACAAAATGCACATTTTCAAATTCAAGTTTACCAGTCTTTATTGTGCCTTTGCCAGTAATCTTTCCACCTCCATATCCAAATGACACATATCCTCCATCATAAGGCTCATAATCTGATAGATAAGATATGTTGCCAGTCATGTGCCTTGAGCAACCACTATCCCAAAATCCTTTATCATCAATATTATCCAGTGGTTTGCCCTGCACAAATAAAGAGAGAATTAGTTCTCTTTGGGGACCCAAGCCATTACTGACTTGAGTCTGCCTTGTGTATCAATGTATTGATATTTCTTGAATGTCACTGATACACCATTGACATTTGAACCTTCACCAGAGATTTGCTTAGGTTTCCAAATCCAACGAGCTGAGGCCTTAACAGCTTTTCCCTTGTTTCCCTTAGCAGCAGCAACTGTTGGCTTAGCAGTGGGAACTTTTAAGCCAACAGTGGGATTTTTTGTTCTAAGAGTTGGAACCCAAAATTTATTTTTAGCTACTGCTTTTCTTTCAAAGGGCCTTTTTATATTTGAATGTGTTGATTTAACAAAAGATTTCATTTTTGGTTGAGCAACATTCAAAGATGTTCTGGCAGTGGAAAAAGATCTGTTAGGAGCAATGGTTTTTGTGCCAGATTTGAGCAAAATAGCTTTAGGTGTCAAGTTTCCTTAGGTATAATTAACCCTTGACTAGTTTTTCCCTTTATTTACCCACTTATTTTTATTACAGTTAACCTTTAAATGCTCAAAGCTACCACATTTATAGCATGCTTTATTTTGCATCACAAAGTCTTTTCCTAGCTGTTGGGATTTTAGATTGTTCCAATTCCTCTGGTTCCCTCTAGGTTGATCTCTATTCTGATTAATGGTAGACCTGATAGACTCAATAGGTGTGGATTCAGTATCACTTTCATCCTCAGAATCCCAGTCCTCAATTATTGGAGGACCAAAATTGTTAGACCTAACATTAGGGCTTTGTGTGATGTTCCTATATAACTCAGCATATTTAGCAGTTGGTTTCCTAGCATTTTCAATATTATTGATTTTAATGACATTAGGACAACCATACTTTTTTACAAAGTTATATATGGGCTTTGACACATCATTACTAGATGTTCCTCCATGTTCACAAACAGTTAAGTTATTTCCATCTAATTCACTTCTTACATCATTTATTACATCTACACTAGGTGTGGGCTTAGTATAGTCAGTGACAGTGTTATTAGCAAATTTAGGTAAACCTGTCCAAGACAAATCTGGCATGGGAGATGAATAGACTTGTGCAGGAGGGATGGGACAGCTCTATATTCATCAAATCCCATACCCTTCTTGTCCTTACCCGATTTTTGACTTTCTAACATTTGATCTATGTCTTTAGATGAGTTTATAAACTTTTCTAACTTAGAATCAATGCCATCTCTCTCTTTTTTGACTTCTTCAAGCTCATTTGTAAGATTCTCAATTTTATAATCCTTAAGTTCTAAATCTCTTTCTAAGACTCTTATCTTTTCACAGAATTTAGATTCATTTATTTTAAACTCAACCAACCTAGCTTCAACCTGTATAAAGCCTCTTTTATAATGGCGTAAATCTGATTCACTATCAAAAAGTTCTTTCTCTAAGGCGTACTAATTTTAGTAGTGAGGTGTTCTGTGTTCTTCTTTTATACAAGTTGTAGAAACAATATTGAATCTTCATTTACCTCATTGTTGAGCTTTGAACTAGACCTTGCCTCAAAGCCAATTTCTGTTGGTTACAACCTCTTCTGCTACAAGTGCTTGATTCTCTGAAGCTTCATTTTCTTCAGCCATAAAGCCTCCAGTAACATCCAATGCTCATCTATGGCACATCATTGCCTTGTGGGCTAGGCTCTTAACATTTGGCTCCTTCTTGTAGCTTCTCTCTTTACTTCTGTCCTGACTCGTGTGGTGCTTGCACTCTCTAACAAAATGAACCCAATTTGTGGCTGTTTGTGTAAACATTCCACTTTAGATTTATCAAACCCTAGCTACATCAGACCCTTGAATGGTAATCTTCTTACTAGTCTTCTTCCAGAACCTATCAGCCCTCATACTTAGCAAAGCCATATTCCATTTGATGTCTATCTCTTCAATGTCATCATCATCGATCTGAGTAATGTCCTCATATTTAATTTGAGAACCACTTTGCTGGTAGCTATATAATGCACAGTTTGTATCATGGCTAAAGGTAGCATTCAAGTGGCAACTTTTTAGTGACTTGCAGTGGTAACTTACCACTAGTAGTGGAAAATACTTGAGCAGTCGGGAACTTTTACTTTTTCACTGTTGGTATTCTGAAGAAGAGATAAAGGCCATATTTTGAGAACTTAATCTTCTCTTCTTCTGGACCTCTGATTCATAAGACTTTCCTTGAGATTGTTTTATACAAATCATCCGACTCATTGTGTATAGGTCATTTTTTGTTTCTTCCAAATCCAATAGTATGCATAAGCTATTTCTGGTGGAAAGACCTTGTCAAATCTTCTGGTTCAGATCTTCTTGTTCAACTGGAACATCTAAGAACTCAAGTTGACTCACAATAGCCTGTAATCTATTAAAAGTTTTGCTCTGAGTCTCTGTATCCTTCTCAGTTTTGAAGTTTCCATATTGTTGCTTTAACAGATTCTTCTTTGTCTTTTTTGGTGCTTTCCCATTTCCACCAATGGTCCTTTAGTATTCTTACACATAAATTCCTTGGGTTGTTTCATACTTGATGGAAATTCTATACTTGATATTCATCAGGGAGAGACCAGCAGCAAAGTAGTTTCTTGCCTTGAAATCATTTCTTCTCTTTTGCATTGTCTTCAGCTGTTTACAGCCACATCCTTCCCTTGCTCTTGATGGATGGGAGGTTAGCGTTCACCTGATACACTTTTATTCTTGTGCAGGGGCTTCTATATGAGCACCAAATCTATTACTTCCCATTGTGCATAGTGTTCTTGCTGTAGGTACTGTTGTATTCTTAAAACTTCCATTGTTTAATTTACCAGTGTAAGGATTTGGGAAGTTTTTTGGAATTGGGAGTTAGATTGTAACTTAGGGATCCCTTGCTGTTTGTGATGAGAAGTTTGATGTCTATTGCTTCTTTGAATCAAAGTCTCTCAACAAGCCTCCGATACACTTGTTGAGTCCCAAAACTATTGATCTACGGGCTTCTGGTTATAAGGTTATTGTTTACCTTGGTAATCACAAGAGTAATAATGTGGAAAAAACTTTGTGTTTAAAGTGTTTCACCAAAGGCTATGCGGAATCTAACCTTTAGTGTTAAGAGAATAACAATGGTAATGTGATTTGGAACAGTGAATAACAACAAGCTCTTAATATTATTGATTGGATAATACGAGTACTCAAAAGTACTAGGGTTTACAAAACCTTAAAGCTATGAGAGTAGTATGTGAAAGATGTGTATATATGATGAATGTCCATCTTTACTCTAACCTAAGGACTCCTTTTATAGCACAAGGAGCCCTGTACAAGATTTAGATCTACTAGATCTCCTAATCACATGGGATAATATAGAGTACAATTCTATATTTTAACATTAACGCGTATTTTCTGAACTATTTGAGTCTTATCTTCATGCTGCAGTGGAAAGTCTTCAAGCAGTGGAAACCTTGCAGTGGGAAAATATACTAACAGTGGGAAGTTCTTCTAATAGTGGGAACCATTCAACTAACAGTGGGAATCCCTTAGCATCTTATTCCAAACAACGGGGGTGTTATAAAAGGGTAACGGGGTTATAAGGGGTGTGGTTTGGGCTAGGTTGTTGGGCCGAGTATAAAAATAAATGGTTTGGGCTTTTTATTAAGGTTAAGGGTTATAAAGATATAAGTGGGTTTACCCGGGCCCACTAGGTGGGTACGGGTGGGCCCACTTTTGGCAGTTTAGGTTTTCGGGTTTGGTTTTCGATGCTCTTTCCAAATCCACTTCCCGGGGTTGACTTTGACTTGATTTGACTTTGACTTTTTGTTGACTTTTGGCTTTGACTTGACTTTTCTTTCACGCTCTTTCCGTTCTCGTGCTCGGTTTTGTCGTTTTGGCTTTGATTTTTGTCCTTTTCTTGGATATCCATTTCCTGCATAATACAAATGCAAAACATACAAATACAATGTATTTTTGGTACGTTTTTAGTCATTTAAGTCCGGTTTTAGTGGTCAAAGGTATGTGTAATTAAACACATACCAAAATCCCCCATACTAAGATATTGCGTGTCCTCACGTAATGCTATAAGTAAGCACTTAGAAAACTAAGAATCCAATCACCCTCGATAATTACATCCTCGGACCTTCGAGACAAAGTTAGCCCTAAGTGTTCATCGAGGGGAATTAAAGAATTAATAGTTTAGAGAAGCCCCGTTTTTACCATTTTTATACTCTTATTCCTACACATATTTTTTGTATTTTCTCATTTTTTTGTACTTTTCTTTTTAAGCAACTAACTAACTTATTTGACTTTCGTTATTTTCATTTGGGATCATAGAACAAGATGCATTTCGATCCGAGAATGCCCCAAAAAGGATAAATTCATCGTCCCCGACTTTTCACTCGCCCCAAACCAAGCTTAAAACGAAATCACAGTTAAATATTAGTTAAGATGCTAACACTACTCATATTTGCAACTTGTGAACTTTTCACTCCCGACAATTATTATATCTTAGGTGTATGTGTCATTTTGAATTTCAACCATGGATCAACGTTTTTCAAAATTCTATGTTTCAGGTTCCACCTGAGAATAATGAGTTTGAAGGCGAGATCATCCCATGTAGCGACTTTCGTCTTGGCACATCCCAACCTTGCGGCTAAGTGACCAGGCTTTTGACACCCCACAAAGACTAGTATCGGGACTCACGGACCTTAGGATTCAAAACTCTTAGGTTTCTCGTATACACATAGCTTATTTAAAATGAAATAGTCAAAGTTCAAAAGCATATTTAAATTTAACAAAAAGAGATCTATTTATTAATTAACACTTAATATTAAACATAACATGATACAATTGTAACCCTCGACCTTTTAGAAGGCTGCAACATCGGTTGTGAGCCAGGCAAGATGCATCAACTTTATCAGTCTCGGATATTTATTCTTAATATTGGCTTTCTTTTAGAAGGCTTTTTTGTAACATCGGTTGTGAGGCCGGCAAGTTTTGCCAACAAACTTTTATCAGCCCACAGTTTATATTATTTATTTTTTCATTTTTTCATCATTTTTTTCATTATTATATATATATATATATATATATATATATATATATATATATATTATTTATATAGAGAAGACTTCTTTTTGAAAAATTCAAGTATAAATTTGAACTAAGACTAAAATTTTTGCTATTAACTACATAAAAATTGTTGATTTAAGTTTAATCCTCCTGAATTAAACGTATGATTATCGGTTAGGAGCTTATGGAGGAAAAAGCCACAAATTACAATACTTGAGCTCTTAAGTTTTCCATACTATTCCTTGTTTAGCATACAACTCTTTATTAACTCTATCATTTTTTCGTTCTTCTGCGAATTTTTTCGGCCGATACGATTAGTTCTAAAAGGTTAGAACTAGCTAGAACTCTACTCGGCTCGATAGAGTCTAAATTTAGTCTTCTTCTAAACCTAGCTGGAATAGTCATATTTGTGTACACATTACTCTTATTTTATTTTTGAATATTTTTTAATTTTTTTCATTTTTTTTTGAATTTTGGGTGGTAAATATGGGATTTAGTGAGTTAAACGACTGAACGCCTCTATCATTATACGTTTGTGCCTCACACATTCGAGATGTTTCATTGGGCCGTATGTTTGATAAGAAGGGTTATTGTATAGCGTATTGCCTCTATTGTTTTTGGTGGCTGTTTGAGATTAGTGTGGCGATAATGAGATGGAGTGGGGTGGGACGCTTTGGTTGATGTGGAGGGGATTGAGGGTGGGTGTAGAGTTTGGGTATTTTAGGTGGTGAGTAGTTGTTGGAGGATTTTATTGAATGGATGTGAGATATTGATATAGTTGTGGGGTTTGTGTCTGTGGAGAGAAGAGATATGGGTGTGGGGGGTGGGGGGGGGGCGGGGGGGGGGGGGGGGGGGGGGGGGAGGGGGGGGGGGGGGTGGGGGGGGATGGGGGGGGGGGGGGGGGGGGGGGGGGGGGGGGGGGGGGGAGGGGGTGGGGGGCGGCGGGGGGGCGGGGGGGGCGGGGGGGGGTGGGGGTGCGGGGGGGGGGGGGGGGGGGGGGGAGGGGGGGGGGAGGCGGGGGGAGGGGCGGGCTGGGGCGGGGCGGGGTGCGGGGTGGGGGGGGTGGGGGGGGGGGGTGTGGAAGGGGGGGCGGGGGCGGGGGGGTGGGGGGGGTGGGGGGGCGGGGTGGTGGGGGGGGTGGATGGGGAGGGGGGGGGGAGGGGGGGGGGGGGGGGGGTGGGGGGGGGGGGGGGGGGGGGGTGGGGAGGGGGGGAGGGGAAGGCGGGAGGGGGTGTGGGGGGGGGGGGCGGGGGGAGGGCGGGGGGGGGGGGGGGGGGGGGGGGGGGGGGGGGGGGGGGGGGGGGGGGGGGGGGGGTGGGGGGGGGGGGGGGGGGGGGGGGGGGGGGGGGGGGGGTGGAGGGGGGGGGGGGGGGGGAGGGGTGGGGACGCCGGGGGGGGGGGGGGGGGGGGTGTAGGGGGGGGGGGTGGTGGGTGGGGGGGGGGGGAGGGGAGGGGTAGAGGGGGGGGGGGGGGGGGGGGGGGGGGGGCTGGGGTGGGGGGGGGGGGGGGGGGGGGAGGGCGGGGGTGGGGGGGGGGGGTGGGGGGGGGGGGGAGGGGGGGGGGGGGGGGGGGGGGGGGGGGGGGGGGGGGGAGAGGGGGGGGGGGGGGGGGGGGGGGGAGGAGGGGGGAGAGGGGGGTGGGGGAGGGGGGGGGGGGGGGGGGGGGGCGGGTTGGGGGGGGGGGGGGGGTGCGGAGGGGGGGGGGGGGGGGGGCTGGGGGGGGGGGGGGTGGGTGGGGGGTGGGTGGGGGGGGGGGATGGGGGGGGGGGGCTAGGGGCGGGGGGGCGGGGGGGGGGGGGGGGGCGGGGGCGAGCGGGGGGGGGGGGGGGGTGGCGGGGAGGTGGGGGGGGGGGGGGGGGGGGTGGGGGGGGGGGGGGGGGGGGGGTGGGGGGGGGGGGGGGGGGGGGGGGGGGGGGGGGGGGGGGGGGGGGGGGGGAGGGGGGGGGGGGGGAGGGGGGGGGGGTCGGGGGGGGGTGGGGGGCGGGGGGGGGGCGGCGGGGGGGGGGTGGGTAGGGGGGGGGGGGGGGGTGGGGGGGGGGGGGGGGGGGGGTGGGGGCGGCGGGTGGGGGGGCGGGGGGGGGGGGAGGGGCGGGGGGGGGGGGGGGGGGAGGGGGGGGGGGGAGAGGGGGGGGGGGGGGGGGGGGGGGGGGGGGGGGGGGGGGGGGGGGGGGAGGTGGGAGATCTTTGGGGGGGTGGAGGGGTGGGAGGGGGGGGGGGGGTGGGGGTGGGGGGGGGGGGTGGGGGGCGATGGGGGGAAGTGGGGGGGGGGGGGGGCGGGGGGTGGGGGGGTGGAAGGGAGAGGGGGGTGGTGGGTTAGTGTGGGGGGGGGGGGGGGGGGGGGGGGGGGCGAGGGTGGGGTGTCGGTTGGGGGGGGGGGGGGGGGGGGGGGGGGGTTGGGGAGGGTGAGGGGGGGGGGGGGGTGGGGGGGGGTGGGGGGAGAGGGGTGGGGCGGGGGGGGGCGGGGAGTGGGGAGGATGGTGGGGGGTAGGGAGGTAGGGGGGGAGGGTGGGGGCGATTTGGGGTGAGGGGGGGGGGGGGGGTGTGTGGAGGGGGGGCGGCGGGGGTGGGGTTAGGGGTGGGGGGGGGGGGGGAGGTGGGGGGCGAGGGGGGGCGAGGGGGTTGGGGGGAGTGTAGGTGAGGTGGCGTGCAGGTGGGATGGGGGGGGGGGTGGGTGGGGGGGGAGGGAGATTGGGGGGGGTGGGGGGGCGTGGGCGGGGGGGGCGGGGGGGGTGGGTGTGGTGGGGGGGGGGGAAGATGGGGCTGCGGGGTGTGGGGGGGGAGGGCGGTTTGGGTGGGAGTGGGGGGGGGAGCGTGATGGTTGGGGAGAGGGGGGGTGGGGGGGGGGGGGTGGGTGGCGGGGTGTGGGGTGGGGGGGGTGGGGCGAGGAGGAGGGGGTGGGGGGGTGTGGGTGGTGTGGGGGGTGGGGGGGGTGGGGGGGGGCGGGGATGGGAGTTGGGTGGGGGCGAGTTAGGGGTCGGGGGGCGTTCGGGGGGGGGGTGGTGGGGGGGGGGGTGGGGGGGGGGGGGGGGCTAGGAGGGGTGGAGGGGGGGGAGGTGGGGTTGTGGCGGGCGGGGTGGGGGGGGGGGGGGGAGGTGGTTGTGGGATGGAGGGGTGGGCGGGGGGGGGGGGGGGGGCGGGGGAGGGGATCGGGGATGGGTGGGGGGGGGGGGGGGGAGGGAGGATGGGGGGGGGGGGGAGCGGGGCTTGGTGGGCGGGGGGGGGGTTGGGCGGGGGAGGGGGGGGGGGGGGGTGGGGTGGAGGGGTGGGGGGGGTGGTGATTATTTATCAGGGGTGGGGGTGTGGAGGGGGTGGCGTCGGGGTAGAAGGGGGGGGGGAGTGGGGGCGGGGGGGGGGTGGGGGTGTGAGGGGGGGAGGGAGGGGGGGGAGGGGGGGGAGGGGTGGAAGCCCTGTGGGGGGGGGGGGGGTGCAGGGGGGGGGGTGGTGGGGGGCGGTGGGGGGGGGGGGGGGGGGGGGAGGGGGCTGAGGGGGGGGGGGGGGGGGTGCGGGAGGGGGTGAGGTGGGGAGGGGGGGGGGGTGGGGATTTGGGACGGGTTAGGGTCGGGGTGGGGGGGGGTGGCGGGGGGGTGGGGGTGGGGGGGGGTTGGGGGGTGGGTGGGGGGGAGGGAGGCAGCAAGGGGGGTGGGGGGGGGGGGGGGTTGGCGGGTGGGGGGGGGGGTAGGGGGAGCGGGGAGGGGGGAGGGGGGTGGAGGGCGGTGGGGGGGGCGGGGGGGGTGGGTGGGGGAGGGTGGGGCAGGGGGGGGGGGGGGGGGAGGGGGGGGGGGTGGGTGCGGGGGGTAAGGAGGAGGGTGGGTGGGTGGGGGTGGGGTCAGGGGGGTGAGGGGGGGGAGGGGGGGTCGTGGGGGGTGGTGTTGGGGGGGGTGAGGGGGGGGGGTGGGGGGCGTGGATTTTGTTTTTTTCTGTTTGTTTTTTTTAATAGTGCTGTGGAGTAGACTGGGTAGTATGGTGTTGTGACTGGTTTGGTGTTAGTGGTGAGAGCGAGGGGGAAGTCCCGAAGGAATGGGTGGGGGTTGGGGTGTGTGTGACAGTGGGGATGAGGTGTGGTGCTTGGTTTGGTATGTATGAAGTATTTGCTTTTTTATAGGTGGGGGGTGGGGGGGGGGTGGGGGGTGGTCATAGTGTGATCTCCAGGTGTTGCAAGGGAAGGATAGGACCTTTGGGGGAGAGCATGTGGTAAATTGTGGTGGAGGATGGGGGGGCGGGGCGTGGGGGGGGAGGTTTTTAGATTTAATGGGAGGGGAGGGGGTCAGGGGATGGGGTGGGGGGGAGAAGGAGAGGCGGTTGTGGAGGGGGGCGGGGTTGGTGGTGAAAGAACAGAGGGGACAAATAGGAGCGGGAGTGGGGGGAAGGGGACCACGGGGGTGATCTGGTTGACCGTCATTCTGGTAGTTCTCCTTGGCCAAGAGACATCCGTATAATTGTAGATTATCCTTGATCCTGTTTTTCGGTTATTGGTACTCTCACTTGTGAGTGTCTGGGAGACATCGTAGGCTGTTGGCTTTGATTCGGTTAAGTTTTTTTTTATTTCATTTAATTTCATATTTTATTGCGCTATTTGTTCGTGATGAATCTGGTCCTGGATTTTTTCGACATTAGCCTCTTCGTGCTCATAGTTTTGTCCTGCCGAATTCACTCGAGCTTCAAATCCTAGCTTTTTTCATTCTGGGGACAATCCAATTATCCCTAATCTTATATCGACTACAACGTTATCTTTAAGCTACTTAATAAACGACTTAGGATTTATGTAGAGACCCTTCTTAAAATATTGAGGACAATGTTTAATTCTAGTATGGGGAGGAATCTATCGATTTGATTGTGCTTGCAAGTCGTGTTTTCAGTTTAATCCCATTTTTTACCACCAAAAATTTCAAATAAAATGAAAAACTTTAAAATTTTCAAAATAAAATAAGATGTTTTGTCAACTATCCCCTTTTTTTTGACTTTCTGCTGGGTAGAAGAAGAATAAATTTTGACTCGGATCGTGCGTGTTGAGTTCTAGATAGATCCCTTATCTTTTAGGACTAAAAGCGTTCTATGCGAAAATTCGCGAGAACGGAGAAAAAAAAAATGTTGAGAGTTAATTATGGTTGTATGCTAAAACAAGGATTAGTTGGAAAATCTTAAGAGCTCATTGTATGTAATTTTGTGGCTTTTTCTCCCATAAGCTCCTACCGGATTAATCATTACGTGTTATTTCTGGGAGATTTAAACTTAAACAATAATTTTTATGTAGTTATTAGTAAAAATTTTAGTTTAGTCTCAAATTTATACTTAAATTTTTTCAAATAGAAGTCTTCTCTATATATATAATATTATATATATATTTATTATATTATAATATAATAGTTTAATATATTGAAAAAATGAGAAAATATAATTAAATATAAAGCTGTGGGCTGAGAAAGTTTGTTGCATCTTGCCGGCTCACAACCATGTTACAAGGCCTTCTAAAGAAAGACAATAGTAAGAAATTAAAAAATCCGAGCTGATAAAAGTTTTGATTGCATCTTGCTGGCTCACAACCGATGTTGCAGCCTTCTAAAAGGTCGAGGGTTACAATTGTATCATGTGTCTTATGTTTAATATTAAGTGTTAAATTAATAAAATAGATCTCTTTTTGTTAAATTTAAATATGCTTTTGAACTTTGACTATTTCATTTTAAATAAGCTATGTGTATACGAAGAACTAAGAGTTTTGAATCCTAAGGTCGTGACCCCGATACTAGTCTTTGTGGGGTGTCAAAAGCCTGGTCACTTAGCCGCAAGGTTGGGATGTGCCGAGACGAAAGTCGCTACATGGGATGATCTCGCCTTCAAACTCATTATTCTCGGGTGGAACGTGAAACATAGAATTTTGCAAAACGTTGATCCATGGTTGAAATTCAAAATGGCACATACACCTAAGATATAATAATTGTCGGGAGTGAAAAGTTCACAAGTTGCAAATATGAGTAGTGTTAGCATCTTAACTGATATTTAACTGTGATTTCATTTTAAGCTTGGTTTGGAGCGAGTGAAAAGTCGGGGACGATGAATTTATCCTTTTTGGGGCATTCTCGGATCGAAATGCATCTTGTTCTATGATCCCAAATGAAAATAACGAAAGTCAAATAAGTTAGTTAGTTGCTTAAAAAGAAAAGTACAAAAAATGAGAAAATACAAAAAATATGTGTAGGAATAAGAGTATAAAAATGGTAAAAACGGGGCTTCTCTAAACTATTAATTCTTTAATTCCCCTCGATGAACACTTAGCTACTTTTTGAGGTAATTAGTCGAGGTGGGAGTGAAGATCTTAGTTTTCGTAAGTGCTTACGTATTGCATTACGTGGGACACACTAATATCTTAGTATGGTGAGATTTCTGGTTTGTGTGTAATTTTTTCTTTAAACACATACCTTTGATCACTTAAAACGGACTTAAAATGACAAAAACGTACCAAAAATACATTTGTATTTGTATGTTTTGGCATTTTGTTTATGCAGGAAGATGGATATCTAAGAAAGGACAAAAATCATTGCCTAACGACAAAAACCGAGCACGAGAACGGATAAGTGCGTGAATGAAAAGTCTAGTCAAAGCCATACAGTCACCAAAGTCAAGTCAATTACAAGTCAAAGTCAACCCCGGTAGTCGATTTTGAAAGAGTATCGAAAACCAAAAACCCGATAACCTAAAACTGTCAAAAAGTGGCACACCCATACCTCCTAGTGGGCCCTGGTTAACCCACTTATATCTTTATATCACTTAACTTAATAAAAAAGCCCAAACCATTATTGTTATACTCGGCCCATCAACCTAGCCCAAAAACCACACCCTTATAACCACGTTACTTTATAACACCCCCGTTGTTTGAATAAGATGCTAAGGTTCCCACTGTTAGTGAATTGGTTCCCACTATTAGAAGAACTTCCCAATGTTAGTATTTTTTCCATGCCAAGGTTTCACTGCTTGAAGACTTTCCTGCCTGCAGGACAGATAAGATCTTAACATTAGTCAAATACGGTTATTGTTATATATAGAATGTACTCTGAGTTATCCCTGGATTTGGAGATTTCTAGTTAGATTCTTATCTTGTACAGGGCTCCTTTGTGCTATAAAGGAGTCTTAGGGTTAGAGTTAAAGATGGAATCATCATATTATACACATCTTTCACTTTACTACTCTCATAGCTTTAAGGTTTTGTAAACCCTAGTACTTTTGAGTACTCGTATTATTCAATCAATAATATTAAGGCTTGTTGGTTATTCACTGTTCCATTCCATTACCATTGTTATTCTTCTTAAACACTAAAGGTTAGATTCCGCATAGCCTTTGGTGAAACACTTCAACAAAGTTTCTCACATTATTATCTTGTGATTACCAAGGTAATAATAACCTTATAACCTAAGGCAGTAGATCTAAAGTTTTGGGACTCAACAAGTGGTATCAAAGCTTGTTGAGAGACTTTGATCTAAGAAGCATAACATTCCAAACTTCTTAATCACAAACAGAAATGGATCCCTATGTTACATCCACTCCTAATTCCATAAAACTTCCAATCCTTGACACTGGTAAATTTGAACAATGGAAGTTTAGAATACAACAGTACCTACAACATGAACACTATGCTCTATGGGAAGTCATAGAGTTTGGTGACTCATATAGAGCTCCTGCACAAGATAAAAGTGTATCTGGTGAAGCTACTCCATCATCAAGGAGCAAGAGAAGGACTATGGCTGTAACAGCTGAAGACATGCAAAAGAGAAGAAATGATGTCAAGGCAAGAACTACTTTGCTGCTGGCCCTCCCTAATAAACATCAGTTAAGATTCAGCAAGTATGAAACAACCAAGGAATTATTTGAAGCAATACTAAGGGCCTTTGGTGGAAATGAAGCCACCAAAAAGACAAAGAAGAATCTGTTAAAGCAACAATATGGAAACTTTAAAGCTGAAGGATCAGAGACTCTAGAGCAAACTTTTAATAGATTGCAGGCTATTGTAAGTCAACTTGAGTTCTTAGATGTTCCAGTTGAACAAGAAGATCCGAACCAGAAGTTTTTGACAAGCCTTTCACCAGAATGGCTTATGCATACTATTATTTAGAGAAACAGAAATGACCTAGACACAATGAGTCTAGATGATTTATATAATCATCTCAAGGTCTATGAATCAGAGGTCCAGAAGAAGGGAGGATCAAGTTCTCAAAATATGGCCTTGATTTCTTCTTCAAATACCAACAGTGGAAAAAGTGAAGTTCACACTGCTCAAAGTTTTTCCACTGCTAGTGGTCAAGTTACCACTGCTAGCACTGAAGTTACCACTGCTACCTTTATCCATGATACTATCTGTGCATACATAGCTACTCAGCAAAGTGGTTCTCAAATTAAATATGAGGACATTACTCAGATCGATGATGATGACATTGAAGAGATGGACATCAAATGGAATATGGCTTTGCTAAGTATGAGGGCTGATAGGTTCTGGAAGAAGACTGGTAAGAAGATTACCATTCAAGGGTCTGATGTAGCTGGGTTTGATAAATCTAAAGTGGAATGCTTCAATTGCCACAAATTGGGGCATTTTGCTAGAGAGTGCAGAGCACCAAGGAGTCAGGACAGAAGTAGAAGAGAGAGCTACAAGAAGGAGCCAAAGGTTGAAGAGCCTAGCCACAAGGCAATGATGGCCATTGATGGCATTGGATGGGACTGGAGCTTTATGGCTGAAGAAAATGAAGCTTCAGAGAATCAAGCACTTGTAGCAGAAGAGGTTGTACCAACAGAATTTGCTTTGATGGCAATGTCTAGTTCAAGCTCAGACAATGAGGTATATGATGATTCATATTGTTCTAAATCTTGTAGGAAGAACACAGAAAACCTCACTACTAAAATTAGTAAGCTTAGAGAAGAACTTTTTGATAGTGAATCAGATTTGTGTAATTATAAAAGAGGCTTATCACAGGTTGAAGCTAGGTTGGTTGAGTTTAAAATAAATGAATCTAAATTCTGTGAAAAGATAAGAGTCTTAGAAAGAGATTTAGAACTTAAGGATTATAAAATTGAGAATCTTACAAATGAGCTTGAAAAAGTCAAGAAAGAGAGAGATGGCATTGATTCTAAGTTAGAAAAGTTTGTAAACTCATCTAAAGACTTAGATCAAATGTTAGAAAGTCAAAAATCAGGTAAGGACAAGAAGGGTGTGGGATTTGATGAATATAGAGCTGTCCCACCCCCTCCTGCACAAGTCTATTCATCTCCCATGCCAGATTTGTCTTGGACAGGTTTACCTGAATTTGCTGATAACACTGTCACTGACTATACTAGGCCCACACCTAGTGTAGATGTAACAAATGATGTAAGAAGTGAACTAGATGGAAATAACTTGACTGTTTGTGAACATGGAGGAACATCTAGTAATGTGCTCAAGTATGGCGGGCTGATAATTTTTCCTTTCTTCTTTTTTCTGTCGCCGTGGAAGAGCAGACCCTGTTCAAAAGGGAGGGAAGATCTATACCATTGGTCAAAGTTCAGAAAAAGGGGCCGGGATCAAGCGGTTCTGGAAATTGTAGCGGACTGTGCTAGTGCTAAGCCTAGCTCTGTGTGATGTGAGCATCGAGCTGCTCTATAGGCTCTGTACTGGAACTAGTGCGGCTTGGTATTATGATACATCTGGAAAGTGGAGATGCTGTTTAAATTGACAGTCGAGTGCCGGGGACAGAATTTTAGTGGACAGAGAGGAGCGTTTGTGCTAGAGAGGTGCGAGAGGCACCCGAGGGAGTATCCAGAGGACATGAATATCACACGGAGATCTGACAGGGCAGAGAAGGGAAGCCGGCAAAGGTTAGAATGAACCTGGCGGTGCGTAAGTCGCACATAAAGGCAGAGTGATTATCCATTGATGCCTATGATGTTTTGCTTGTACTCTGGTTTGCTGGCGGGAGACTCTTTTTAATTGAATGGACTAAAAGAACATGACGCTGCTGTCGCGAGGTAACAAAGCACTTGTCGGCATCCGCATGGTTGTGAAACTGGAAGGTGCCCCAGCAACAGACTTTGCATTTAGATGGGGCAATAGTCCAAGTTTCGAAATGCTCTGACAATGAGTATAAGGTGATGATACGTTTCATATTGTTCTAAGATCTCGGTAGCTAAGAGCAGCAACCCGGAGAACACGTCTCACGCGGAGGCAGCGAGAAAGCGCATACCTTCAACTCGGCAAACCCGCTAAAATGTAGTGAAACTTAGATGAGAATGATGAGCAGTCAACTTTAGAGAATATAAGATTGACATCAGCTTTGTGGTCCTTCTACACGGACGACTCTCTATCAGAGTCAGCCGCGATAGTCTCGTGCTAAGCAGCGCGAGGAATTGTCGTGTGAGGGGTATTGAGTAGGAACCCCACCCAGCCCTCACACTAATCTGTGCACGCCGCCGCGAAGGCGAGTCTGGTCTACCGGCCGGCCACGCCGCATAATCGCCCCATATCCCCCGGTCCTTCAACCCGCCTAGGAAGCTACCGCACAAACCCCCTGACTCTATAGCACCCGTTCCCGCACACGCGCGCTCTTCTGAGGCCTTATTGGCTAGCTCGCGTTAGCCATACTCATGTGGCCACAGCATCTGAAAACCCGTCTTCCTGGGTTGGCGAGCGGAGACACCCTGTTGAGAAAACCACAAGCACCCTCTCTGATCCGCGGAGCTAGACGACACGTCTCCGTCTCTCTGAGGTAGGTCCGATGGTCTGCTCGGGATGGCCGACCACACAGGGGTTCGGTGTGGGGATATCATCCGTTCGTGGAGCCTCGTTCGAACGCAGCCTCGGATCCACGTCCTCTTACGAAGGCAGAATAAGATAGGTAGTAGTGGATGGATCAGGGTGTCGCGGTGGATGTCCCATCGCAACGGACTCCGTGCACAAGTCAGCAAAAACCGGACACGGTGAGTGTTGTGTCACCAATGTCAAACCGCCCGGGCAAGAGCACAACCGCTCATCCCCGCGCGTTAGCGCGCAGCAACCACCGCGGACCGACCCGCACCGACAGGCCGGGCCAACCTCGGGACCGCGCACACCTTATTGTTTGGCACAAGACGTAATATGTCACATGTTTAGTCTATTTCTCATTTCAATCTCTCCATGGCCGGAAGACATTTTGTCTTTGGTACAATTTATAGACGCATGAGGTTTTTAAAAAACCTAGCCCAGAATTTTTTGCCTACGATCAGACACTGTCCAACTTGACCATATTACAAGACTAGGTAGGCCCACACCCATTCACTAGAGGGACAACTCTAATACTGAGGAACTAGGAGAAGTAGACTAGGACTATAGTAAGGTGGAGCAGGAGGTCAAGTGACTAGGAGGGTGAGAATATAGAAGTGATACGGGGTCGTGGTAAGGGACCCACACAGACCTAGTGAGAGAGTAGACAAATGATTACGTGAAGAGTAGCGCTTGACGATCGTTGTGACGAGGAACAAGTGTACCTGTTCACATAGGGATTGGAGTGAACAGCGTACGTATAATGATTGAATCTAATCAAAGGAAAGATCGGAAGAGCCCACAATTAACTTGTGTGAGAAGAGTACTGCATTGTTCCCTAACAACGTCCAATTAAAGATCAATAATCTTTGAAAATGCACAGGGAAGAAACGCAACGTACCTGAAATAAGCACGTGAGGTATTTTATATACATGAACGCATCGACAAGCAATCACCACACCCACAACAAATTGCTCTCTAATTTTAGGTCTAGGGAAGCACACTTTGGGTCTATTGTGGTTGGGGGGGTGCCTCCAATAAAGTACACAAGTGACTGGGCATGATCTAAGGATGAAAATAAGTAGCTGGAACTCCACGGAACCTATGTATGTCAGATCTATCAGGTCCTACCCTTAAACAGAAAAGCGATCATCCGTAGAGGGACCCAGAGGACTTGGCCACAATCACAATCCCACCCCCTAGGAAAAGACTCTGTATGGATGCGCAAAAATAACCGCATGTTCATCAACTGTGGTAGCTTTGATCATTTGAAGGTTAACTGTAGATAAAAATATGTAGTAAGTAAAGGGAACACACTGGTCAAAAGGCAAGTCTAAAGACCCAAGGAAACTTGACACCCCAAGCTATCTTGCTCCAATCCTGGACAAAAACCATTGCTCCTAACAGATCTATTACCACTGCCAGAACATTTTGACTATGGCTCAATCAAATGAAATCTTTTGATAAAATATAGCACATTTAAATGTAAAAACGTCCCTTTTGAAAGAAAAGCAGTAGCTAAAAATAAAATTTGGGGATTTCCAACTGTTAGGAACAAAAAATTTCACTGATGACTTAAAAGATCCCACTGAAGGCTACGCCAACAGTTGCCACTGCATGGGTTATGGGAAACAATGGAAACGCAGTTAAGGCCTCAGCTCGTTGTGCTTTGGAAACCTAAGCACATCTCTGGTAAAGGTTTAAATAAATGTCGCCAATGGTCGTATCGTGACAGTTCAAGAAATATCAATACATTTGATAACACAATGCAGACTCAAGTCCAGTAATGGCCTTGGGTTTCCCCAAAGAGAACTAATTCTCTCTTAAAATTGTGCAGGGCAAACAACTAGATAATATTAATGATAAAAAAGGCGATTTTGGGATAGATGTTGCTCAAGGCCAAGACTGGCAAAATAATCTTATCTATCAGATTATGAGCCTTATGATGAAGGATAGGTCTGTCATTTGGATATAGAGGTGGAAAGATTTCTGCAAAGGCACAATAAAGACTGGTAAACTTGAATGTTGAAAATGTCATCTTTGTGTAAAGAGCTTAAATACAACCTATTTAGTGTATCTCAAAATCTTGATAACAAAAATTGCTCGCCTTCTTGCACTTGATTCTGAGTGCATTTGTATTAGGTAGAGATTTTTTAAGGCTTGAGGATGATCGCGCATGTGTTGCTTAGACACCTAGACCAGCAAAATATGTATGTTGTTGAACCTTAAAAGACCATTATCCCTCATAAAAATCAAACTGTTTGACTTGCTAAAGCCTCACAGTAAATGAAAGCATGTTATGGCATAGAAGGTAGGTCATTTGAACTTTAAAACAATGACTAAATTAGTTTTAGGAATAATCTAGTTATAGGTTTTGCCTTCCAAAATATTTGAAAATGACCATTCATGTGTTGATTGCTTGAAAGGAAAATAGCATAAGGCTTCATGTAAGTCCAAGTTAGCAAATTCAACTTCTAAGCCCCTTCACACCTTGCATATGGATTTGTTTGGACCTACCTCTATTAGTAGTCTGAATCATAAATGGTATTGCTTAGTTGTCACTGATGATTTTTCTAGGTTTTCTTGGACTTTCTTTCTAAAAACTAAGGATGAAACATATAGGATCCTTAGAAACTTCATAACGGAAATAGAAAATCTAAAAGACCTTAAGGTTAAAATTATCAGATGTGATAATGGAGGTGAGTTTAGGAACAAAGAAATGGATGATTTCTGTTCTAGGAAAGGTATTAAGAGAGAGTTTAGTAATGCAAGAACCCCTCAGCAGAATAAGGTTGCTGAAAGAAGAAATAGAACTCTCATAGAAGCTGCAATGACCATGTTTGGCTGAGCTAAACTATCCTGTTACCTTTTGCTGAAGCAGTTAACACTAGCGTGCTATGGTCCAAAACATAGTGTGTAGTAACTAAGCCACTTATAAGACACCTTATGTAACTTTTTAATGAAGAGCCCCGCTATAAGGGTTCATAAGACCGTTTTATTTGGGTTCATGGCATGATTCCTTAATACCCTTGGACCACTTAGGCAAGGTGATGCAAAAGGAGATGAAGGTTTCCTTTTGTAGGATAACTCCCTAAAATTTGTAAAAGCTTTCAGGGTGTATAACTAGCGAACCAAACACATAGAGGAAAACATGCATATAAATTTCCTAGAAAGTAAAGTCATTGATAAAGCAAATGGTCCAAACTGTTTGTTTGATATTGAATCTCTAACGAAGTTTATGAATTATATACCAGTTGCTGGTGCAATAACATTTTCTTCTAACATTTCAGGTACAAAAGAAGATGTAAAGCAAGCTGAGAAAGGATCTTCCCTAAGATTCATAGCTCTTCCAAATTGGTTTCATGAGGCTCAAATGATAACTACAAATGATGCTAGCAAAGAAACGTGGTGAAATTTCTTATTATTCACCTCAAAGGAACAAGAAGAGGTCATATACGAATAAAGAGGTTTTCTGAACAGTAAACATGAAGTGAATAAAGAAGTTCTGAAAGCAGTGGAATTATGTTTTCCCACTAACAAGTTTTAAACGAGTCATCTAAGCTCCTTCAATCTCCTATAGTAAGAAACTGTTGTTCCCACTGTTAGTACACATGTTCCCACTGATAGTGAAAATATCTTCACCATTGATTCATCTGAGCCTCCTTTAACACCAACAGTGGAATCTACAGTTCCCACTGTTAGTACACTTGTTCCAACTATTATCAAATCTAGGGGAGGATTGAGATACTCGCAGCCACCATCTATATCTAATGTTGTTTCATCTGAGAACAGAGTGGAAGATTTCTTTGGAGATTCAACTCATGCAACTAGATTGAATGAAGTGGAAGCTGATCTAAGCAATATGAGACTACAATTCAAGTTAGTCCAAACCCCTACCTCAGGATCCATAAAGAATCATTCAAAGAATCAGATAAGTGGTCCTATTTATACTACAGTTTTAACCAGACATTAAGTCAAGAATGTTGAGAACAAAAGCTTTCTCCCATAATTCATCAAAATACTCGATCCTGATCTCCACAAATATGTTATATTCAACCTTTCTATATCAAGAAGACCCAAAAAGATATCGAAGCTCTCAAAAAGATTCAAGCTGGGTAAGAAGCTTGATGCAGAGGAGCTCCTACAGTTCAAATTCAAGAATTTTGGGTTTTGTTTGACTTCCAAAAGGGGTGAGACCTATTAGGGACAAAAGGGTTCTTAAAAACAAGAAAGATGAAAGGGGAATAGTCATTAGAAACAAGGCTAGACTGGTGGCTCAAGGACATACTCAGGAAGAGGGTATTGATTATGAAGAAGTCTTTGCACCAATTTTTTTGGGGGGCCCCCAAAAAGGAATTTTTTTTTTGGAGGGCTATTAGGTTTATTTTTAGCCTATGTCTTCCTATATGGGTTTACAGTATATCAAATGGATGTTAAAAGTGCATTCCTATATGGCACTATTGATGAAGAAGTGTATGTGATGCAGCCTCCTAGTTTTCAAGATCCTTAGTTTCCACATAAAGTCTATAAGGTGGTCAAGGCTATGTATGGACTTCACCAAGCACCTAGAGCCTGGTATGGTACCCTGTCTAAGTATTTGTTGGATAATGGCTTTCAAAGAGGCACTATAGATTAGACTTTGTTTATCAGGAAGCACAAAGGAGAGTTTTTGCTAGTACAAGTATATGTGGATGGCATTATATTTGGGTCATCCAATCCAAAGCTGTGTAGAGAATTATGAGGCCTCATGCATGACACAGTCAAAATGAGAGCTAATGTGAACTCAGTTTTCTTTCCTTTCCTAGGTCTGCAAGTGTTACAAAAGAAAGATGGCATATTCCTCTCTCAAGAAAGTTTTTACGTTGGTGATATTCTGAAAAAAGTTTGGGTTCTCAGACCTCAGGTCAGCAAACACTGACCCACAAAGACTCCCAATGATTGAAGACATCCTTAGGGAAAAGATGGAACTGGTAAAGATGTGGATCTTCATTTGTATAGATCCATGATTAGATCTTTAATGTATCTCACTGCATCAAGACCAAATATTATGTTTGCTGTATGTATCAGGTGCAGACATCAAGTGACACCCAAAAGAATCATCTTCATGCAGTTAAGAGAATCTTTAGGTACCTAAAAGGACATCCTAAGTTAGGACTTTGGTATCCTAAAGAGTCTCCCTTTGACTTAGTGGCATATTCAGACAGTGATTATGGTGGTGCTAGTCAAGATAGGAAGTCCACCACTGGAGGATGTTAGTTTTTGGGAAGAAGGTTAATTCTATATGCAACTAAGAACAGACCATTGATGGCCACATCCACAACTGCGCATAGTATGTTGTAGCTGCAAGTGGACGTGGGTAAGTTCTTTGGATACAAAATCAGCTTCTAGACTATGGGTACAATTTCATGAACACTAAGATATATATTGATAATAACAGTGCACTTTTGATTAGTAAACAACCATGTCCTTTCCATTCCAAAAACAAACATATTGAGATAAGACATCATTTTATAAGAGACTGCTTTGAAAAGAAACTAATATATGTGGATCATATTCATACAGATGATAATGTAGCAGACCTTTTAACAAAAGCCTTTGATGTGGGGAAGATTCCTAGAACTCTAGTTGAAGTATTGAATGCTGACCCCTAAGATTTCTATCTCATGATTTTGTAAAGTTTTATAAAGATTTTGCACAGCTATCTTAGTCAATAATGTTTATACAGCTCAAAAGTAAAATGCAACTGTTAGTCATTTTCCATTTTCTGATAGGTTTTCCACTGTTAGTGGTAAAGTTCCCACTGTTGGGCCTCCATTTTCACTGTTAGTTGTTTTCTTGTTTTGACCTAACAATTTGCAGAGAGCAAGTCAAGGAAAAGATTCCTAATGCTATCATCAAATGGAATCAAGGGTGGAATCACATCCTAAGTTGTATATATGTAAATCATTTCCCTGGGGTTGGGGTAAGGAACGCAAGATTAGGGTATTCATAGAATACTCATGGTCAGTCCTAGACTGACCCCACTGGTGAATGAAGGTTAAAATACTTGCTTAAGTTTTTTTAACTTTTGAGGCACTGTAGTATGAGACCTCATTCAAGAGGTTATACACAAATTTTGGTCCCACAAGAGTTTGCCTCTTATGTCTCTCCAACCGTATCTGAGTGAGCAGAGTGTTATGGCATTTGGGTGTGTAATTATTGAAGAAAGGTCTTGTACTGGCAAGACATTTGACCTAGAATGGACGTGGTAGGGTGGTGCCTCAAGTAAAATTTTCAATGGGTTAAACAGGGATACAGTGGTAAATATGTGTATCAATTCTTCATGGTCCGAAATAGCGAGCAAAGGACTCATGAATTCATGTATGTCTCTCTTGCTTTTGCAAGTGTGTATGTATGGATAGGGTAGGCTTACTTTTGATTATTGAAGTTAAGTTGATACCCTTAGGAATATTTCCCACTGTTAGACCACAAAGTTCCCACTGCTAGACTTAGTTCCCACTGTTTGACTTTGTTTTCCCACTGACAATATAGCCGTTGGCACTGTTGGGCTCAAAAGTTTGTTGCATTAATTAAATAGTCGTTGAGATTTTTTTTAGGCTGCTTACCTTATTATATAACTTCTTAATATAGACTTTCAAGATAGTTCTGTTCTTCTAAAAGATTTTCTCATCCTAAAATCTCGATTATCTTGTTTCAACTCTATCATAATTCTTTTAAGTGCCTATATAATCTCAATTCAAGTCGCCCACAGTACCAACACCTCCAATAATCCTTAACCCAGAACCCTCATCATGACTAAACTTGCTTTTTGTGATTACCACAACATGGTGGCAATTTTGGAGAAAACAGAGCATAACACTGATTTCCATCAGATAGTGGACTTTCTTCAAGCCTCTCGCATCATGTATGCTTTGACGGTTAGTCCCACTGTTTATGTTTCACACATCTGATAGTTTTGGTCCACTGCTAGGATCGAAACAGCGGATGGAGAAACTAATATTCTTGCTAAAATCAATGCAGCATAGGACAATATCTGAAACATCAATTAGGAGCATACTTAGAAACTGAATAAAAGGAAAGGGATTAGTACTGTTGCCGATAATGAACTTTTTAAAAACCTTTTACTGGTGGGTTACAATATTTTGCCAAATCAAAGATTTTCTTTTTAAAAGGTCAATTTTCATGTCAGTGGAAGTTCTGATTCATAACCAATATCAAGTGATTGATCCAAAAAGTACTAGTTTAATAGTTAGTAGTTAATCTATTGCTTCTAGCTCTTTGTATGTCTTGCCACAAACAGAACTTACAACTTTTCTAAGATGATTTTTGATGGTATGATGAGGAATGTCAAACTACTCATGCAATACAATCCACTCCTCCAGAAGCTCAAACTACTCCACAAGCATCTCTACCTCACACAACAAATATTCCATCTCACACTCCCACACCTAGGAGAATGACCAAAAGGGCTATACGGATTTCTCAGTCTAAAGCCCTTTCACCTGTTGCAGATGAGATTGCACCTCCCACAAGAGGTGACAGATATGGAGAGGCTTTCCCTACTGCCACTAGCTTAGATGCAGGGCAGGACAGGGAAAACATACCTAAGACCTCTGCCATGCCCCATGAATTATTTCCAAGGGTTACTTCTCTTGGTGGTGATGAGGGTAGTCTGAAATAAAAGCTCAAGGAATTAATGGAATTTTGTACCACTCTGCAAAGCCAACAAACTCAAATGGCTGAAAAAATCCAGAGTCAAGATCTTGAAATCAAGCAAATGAAGCCAGGATCCAGACTTAGGAGTGATGCTCAAAGCCAAGAGAAGGTGTACAAAGGATCTCCAAACAGGAGGAATAGATCAAAAGGGAGTTAATGTTGGTTTTAAGGTGATGCTAAAAAAGATAGTAGCAGGAGTACTGACAAAGGAAGTGAGAGTACATGAGATCTAGCAAATGTTTTGAGTTCTATGGGAGCTGCAAATATCCTAGCTAGTGGAGGTTTGAAGGAAGTTTCCGGGCAGTAATGAATATGTATCCCTCGCAGGTGTCCCATCCAAGAACACCCGAGCAGTAATGAATATGTACCCCTCGCAGGTGTCCCCTCGAAGAACACCCGGGCATTTATTTGTAGTTATCAGTTTAATCCGCTTAAGCTAATCCGTAATCATTTTAAAAGTAAAGTATGTATTTGTGACCAAAAATGAAGTCAAGTAATGTATCCTATAGCGAGCTATATAAATAAGTATGTAAACCAATTTATAATCAACCATGTAAAGGCATTTGCAAACAAACATGTTCTCACCCCAAAAATATATGTAAAACAAGTAAGACATGGGGCTATAAACTCAACTTAAATAAATTAGTGGGTGATGAGATAATCAACGAAACGAAGAACGTAATAACCAACGAACGAAATAGGAGCAAAGTCCTAACGTCGACCTTATGGTCCTTAAGATATTTCTTGAGTACTATCGAGCATCACAAATGCTCGACCACCTAATAAATAATTCAACAATACTAAATCATTTAACACACTCTTGCAATAATTACTAATAATCTTTAGCCTCTATTCAAACGACCCCACTTAGTTTGAACAAGTCTTGTAATTTAATAAACGAAATCTTAATATCTTAATTGTCCAAATTCATAATCAATATCTGTTTTATCAATATAACCTTAACTCGGTTAAATAATTAAACAAGTGACTAGTTAAATACTTGTTACTTGTTGCAAATAAACTTATAATAAAGTTGAGGGTGTAAAGTCGCCAACAAACTAAAATGAAGGGTGTTATGCAAAATATTGAAAACAAATGCACGTGAATACGGATCCGACATACTAATATCCATTTTCTTTTTATCTTAAATTAAGTTTATTTATACTTTATTTCCTTATTATGTTGATATATGTATTTGTCATTTCTTTATAGTTAAGGGACCATTAACGAAAAATCAACTAGAAATTCATTAACGTGACATCGTACAGAAATGGCAGTAGTAGTGCCAGCATTCTTGTGACCAAGAAAAGATTTAAAATTTAATAAATAGTTTTTAAACATGGCGTTGTTAACTTTAGTCAGCAAAATTAGAGGTTTTGACACTTCTCAATATACCAAAAATTTTGGCTAGGTTTGACCAGGATATTTAATCCATCAAAATAGGTATCTTAAAAAAATCATTACAGGTCTTATGACTGATATACACGCGTTATAAGGAAAGTCTCTTAATAGTGAAAGCGTCAAAGGGAAAAATGTAGTCGCGTGAGTAGGTCTGTATAAAGTTTCAAATGTTCAAGGATGAAGTCTCGTTTCTGATATTTGTAATGTTCGATGATTAATAACGGACGAGGTTAATGAATTTAAGTATTCAACTTACTTGGTAGTACCAGGATGTATCGCGACCTAAGTCTTCATACCAGTGGCCCGAAATGAATAGTTCGACTATCTCTTTTGTCGATAGGTGTTTAGCTAGTTTAAGGGGGGTTGCATTACCTATTGGATAAAGTTGTACCAGCTGGGACCACTCCAGGACCCAACAAACAACAACCATAACGACAATAACTATAACAAATGGTGAGGGGATGCAGAGAGTGAGGATATTTCGAGAAACAATATCCCCAGAATAAAGTTCAACAAATGGGAGGAGCTCACGGGGGAGCTTATGTGATAGACGGCGGAATATGGTATCCGATCGTTAGTTCGAGGATGAATCAACTCCATTAGCTCAAGTGTGCACAAGTCGGTTAGCTCCACAAACAGTTCACGATCGTAAAGATTTGTAACGGCAAAAGTAATAACTTAAGAATGAGATAAGGTAGTTCCAAGTGAGGCCTTAAGATTCTGCTGAGTGGTAAGACACGATTGTGTTTCTAAACCTTTTTAACGGATTCTGGTGAATTATCGGGTTCGACTTCATACTCGTGTCATATTGGATACCATTAAGCCCACTCATTTATAATTCATTACTTACATAAAGGAGCGTCCTAATTTAATTAAGTAAAAGAAATGATAAACTTATTGTTCGGGGATTTACAATTTCTTTATTTAACTGAAGAGGCGTCCCAATCCTTTCAAATAAAGAGATATAAATCATCCTACTTATATTTCCGATGCACATACCGTACTCACAAACCCATCAAGGTGATGGATGACATGTGACGATGCATTGCTCTAATGAAGTATGAGACGAGTGTTCCAAACTCGTCTTCGGAGTCGGGGAGTAAAACTATCGGGGGAAATCGACATAGAGTTCAAGATAGTTAATGAGTACTCGGTTAGAGTAAATAAGGTAAAGGTCTCGATGAACCAGTCAACATAGCAATCATCATATAAATCCCCCTATTACAAGTCCCGCCCATACAATACTTGTAATACTTAGATTCACACATAATTCTATGTAAACAAAACTGTGACGGGTTTTGTTAACATAACAATTATCATATCAATCCTCATATTACAAGTCCCGCCCATACAAGACTTGTAATACTTAGATTCATACATAATTCCATGTAAACAAAAATTATGACGGCCTTCGCGTAATACGATATTGTATAAAGTTATGAGGGAAAAAAATATTCTTAGAGACCATTGTTTAACATACAATGACTGAGAACGAAGTGACCACAATGTCTAAGCAGTAAAATGAGACCATTGTGCAACCCACAATGTCTAAGCAATAAAATGAGACCATTGTGCAACTCACAATGTCTTAAGAAATGTTATAGTATTTATATAATTAACTATTATATAAATAAACGTACGATATACGCAACGGGGATGCAAGCATATATATATTATATATATGTATGTCATGTAAGCACTTAAGGTAACAAGTAACCTAAGCAAGTAGTGTTTATGCACTTTGAAAATGTTTGCTGTGATGCAATGCTTGTGAAAACGGTTATAGTGTAGGGTAAAATATGCAACCTAGTTCTCTATAACCAGTGCTCTGATACCAATCTGTAACACCCCCAAAAACGTGTCGCAACGGAAGTATGTGTCCGAGGGCGTTACTTCACAATACACAACGCTAGATACAAGAGAACGACCTCTAAATGTGTCGTTTGAAAAGTAATCTTGTTGATTTCCTTGAAATTGATATAACATTTGTCCCATAATTGCATCACAATGAAAAGCTTGAAAGCAACCCAACGAGATTAGATCATTTGTATATAAGTAGAAACCCATGAAAGAAATCTTGTCAATTTAGACTCCAATGCACATCAAATAAGCCGAGCATCTAATTCACCTGAGAAAAACATGCTTAAAAATGTCAACATAAAGTTGGTGAGTTCATAGATTTGTAATTAATATAAAATGTTTGAACCATAGTCTATAACGTATATGACCATTTAAATCCTTAAATGTCCTTCCAAAATGTATGTATAATTTTTAGAAATCATGAATTGTAAAGCATGCATGACCATTTAAATCCCCAAATAGTCACCAAAATGTATGTATAGTTGAACCACCTTTGTTCAAAGTATGTATTGCCACTTTATTCAAGACAACGCGCAAATATTCATGTATATGTATTGTTGGCCCTGTAGACCCAACCAATCGTAATCCGACATGTTATAACGTTCGTTTGCCCAGTGATAGCTAATCACCCGAACGATGATTGTCAATCCCGAATAGATCTATTTTATAACATTCGTGTGGACAACATGCTATAACGGTTCGTTACCGGCGATAGCTAATCACCCGAACAGGGATCCACACCCGAATAGATCTATTTCATAACATTCGCGCTCACCCTCCAAGTGATTTACAGTTCATGACGCTGTGACGTAGACTTGTATGTACCCATCACAGGTGTCCCCTCCAAGAACACCCGGGCAGTGATTTAAAGAATATATACTCCCGATACCGGTGTCCCCTCCAAGAACACCTGGGCAGTAAAGTAAAAATATGTACTCCCGTTACCGGTGTCCCCTCCAAGAACACCCGGGCAGTAATTTTGTTGTTATCAGTTCAATCAGCCTAAGCTAATCCGTAATCATTTCAAATGTAAAGTATGTATTTGTGACCAAAAATGAAGTCAAATAATGTATCCCATAGCGAGCTATGCAAATAAGTATGTAAACCAATTTGTAATCAACCATGTAAATGCATTTGCAAACAAGCATGTTCTCACCCCAAATATATGTAAAACGAGTAAAAACAGGGGAGCTATAAACTCACCTTGATCAAAGACCACGATCAAATAATCCAAATAAATCACAACCGAATCTGCAACGATCACGGCCACGACCTATAATTATGTCGTTCTATTATAATACACGTATTAAATACGATCAACGATGCGTACATCGTAACGACGAAAATCATACATATTTTAATATGTATATATACATATATACATGTGATGAGAAATTCACTTGCGCGTCTTTAAACTTAACCCTTAGTATATTATATGAATATATACTATTTTCCGTCTAATCATAGCTTATGTCGAATATTTACCGAAAGTTACTATTTTTAGACTCTTCGTTTTTAGGACCGAACAATGGTCTTAAATACATTTAATTGAAATAATAGATCAACCGACCTTTAGTTTTGACCCGCTATGTCTTAATTTTAAAACAGACAATCCTCGCGGCAAAGTAAAATGTCATTACGAACAACTTTCATGTTTCGCCGAAAGGCTGAAACGGACTCGAAAGTGCTCAAATCGTCTAATTAATAGATCTGTCAGATTAAATATATTAAAAATAACTTATTTTCCATTAAAGTGTATATTCCGATTTCACTTCAGTTTCTTCGTTATTGGGAGTTACAAGTCCCGTTTTATGTCTAAACGTTCGTCAAAATATAATTTGTTATATTTTATGAAAAATGTTACTTATTTTCTACTAAAGTATATATTTCCGATTACACTAAATTCCCCCCCCCCAGTTTCTTCTTTATTTGGAAATTAAAAGTCCTTTATATACAAACGTCCTAAAAAAATAATTTGGTTATCTTTGAACACCAAAGTCTAACTTTTCAAACATCACCGAACTCCGAATCCCAACGTTCTTATTTTCCCTGGTCAAAATGACCCGTTACACAACCGCAGCCAAAATCCGTTGTTCGTTCAAATCTCATCTAAACAATAAAAAATCTGAATCGCATATCATTAATATTAAATCCCGTTTTAAATAGTAATATCATATTTTAACTTAGAACGTCGCAAGTTTCATTAGATTTTCATCACGTAGACATTTTATCGATAACATAGAACGAAAATAATCGAAATGCTTCCAACATCACCCTTTTTCAATCTATACTAAACTAAACACACCCTTTTTGCTGTACATACACCAACCAAATGCATCCCTCCCCTAGGCTGACCTGAACAGCCAAACGCACCCTATGGTGATTACCATACATACTAAACGCACCCTCGTGCGTTTCTATCTAAACCAAACACACCCTAAACCCACACAACCCGACCCGCTGTTTCGACAGCCAAACAAGCACCCTTGAGGTGTTTATACTCGAACCAAACCTGCCCTTGTTGGGTGGCTGCCACCCAAACCCACCATAGGGTGGTGGCTGCCCCGAACCCAACGCACCCCTCGGTGCTTATTTTACAACCGAACACACCCTTCGTGGGTGACTGACCCGCGAACCACAACCAAACCCACCCTTGGTGTTGGCTGCTACAACCCAACGAACACCCCCTTGATGTTATAACCTTAACCCGAACCCACCCCTTTTGTTCATAACGCCCTGCGGTGGTGGTTAAACCACTAAACTAACGCACCCTGGTTGGTTCTTCTGTCGAGCCCAAACGCACCTATCGCTGGTGGAAACCACAAAACGAACGCACTCATGGTGCTAAGAATAAACCCGACGCACCCTCTTGTGGGGTTTATGACCACTGAAAATAAACACCCTCGTGGTGTTATCTTACAAACCGCATGCACCCTATCTCGGGCCAACCATACACCGAACGCACCCGTGGTGCGTATATACAAACCACACGCACCCTCGATGGCGACGCTGTGATGGGTCGGCTGTGGTGATGGCGCGGCGGTGGCAGCGCGTGGAGGCGCGTAGTGGTGGGGATCGGGTAAATCGGGTGATGGAGAACACTTTTGGACTTGGCCGGAATACTCGTCGGAAAAGTTTTCCCGCGACAGCGGCGGCGGTGGTGGCCGGAATCCGGCCGGTGGGGACTCGCCGGAAAAATTGAGGAAGAGAGAAGTGTTTATGAGTGTGTGTTTATTTATTTATGAAATGAAATAATTATAAAACTTTTTATATATATATTAAAAGTTATAAAGTGAAATGATAAATGCCCAATAGTTTAAGGTTAATTATATAAATATTTCACAGGGACCAAAAGTGTAAATTTTGGTAATTAATGGTTCGGGACTCGTTTGAGTGACTCAACAGGCGATTCAAAACACGAAACTTGCGCCATTGTTTTTCCAAATCGTTTTTCCCATAAAAACGAGTATTCACTCGACTAATTTTCATAAACATTTTATAAAATTTATCTAAAACGTTTATTATTTATTTGTATATTTCTGATAAACTTTGTCCGTAAAATAATCTTTTACTGGAATATTTGCGTCTTCAACAAACGTTACTGAATAAAATGATGACTAACTTATTAAATATTTTTATTTAATAAAAAGTGTTAATTAAATATTATTTAATTATTTTCCTGTCGATACGCGTTGTTCTTGATTCTAAAATTTTGCGAGGGCATTTCAGTCACTTTCTGTCTATTTTCAAGTCTCGGTCAAAACTAAAAAGTTGTCTGGAATGTCGTTTTACAACAAATTGCTTTAGAGTCCGAGTTGTGAAAACGTGATTTAGTGGCTCGTTTTTTATAAATCAACTTAGGAATAACATATATCTCTTTTAAATATGTTCAGAAAAATTACTGGTTACGCGGTAATCGCTTTTATGTGACAATAAAAGGCCAAAAGTCAAAAAGTCAAATCGGACCTGATAAGTCAAAGGTTAAAATAGTCCTTTAAAATTCCGAAAATTACCGGATGTTACATTAAGTGTGATTATAAAAGTGATTTTTGGATTACTTAGATTAGTGTTTTAGTTATTCTAACGGGCACAATCCGCAAGATTAAATAGGCTTAAGTTTAGCAATTAATTTCAAATTGAAAAGTCATTTTCAATTTTAAGTCAACGTTTTAAGGATTCAGTTAGCCTCTTTATTTTTAACATGATAGTTATAATTGCCATGTTTATTTTTGCCATTATTATTAGGGTTAAAATTTGATTTAGTTGGTTAATTTGTCGCGTTTCTTTAATTCCGTTAACGTTTTTAGTTCAAATCTTTAATTGCTTTAATTATTGCTTGCCTTTATTTGTTTTTGCATCATAGAAATAGAAACCAAACCAAAATCTTGAACTATTGCAGATATCCGATCTCATGCGTTCAACAAAAAGTACAATTCACGCCGCGCGGAACTGAAAACCCACGAAAGGAAAACAAAAAAAAAAAATTGTCAAAAAAATTTAGTGTGTTTTATATAGGAAAAAAAAAAAAAAAAAAAAAAAAGGAATGACTAGAAAGGTTCACTTTGGTAAATCGATACTTCTCCGAATAAATATTTTATTTGGGAATTTGTTATCGCTTTGGGTTAAAAGTGGAATTTGCAGTTTACCTAGAATATAACAATATAGAATATAATATCTATAGAATAAGATAGTAATTAAATTCATATATCATATAATATCTAAATATGTATATACATATATACATGTATATACATATATATATGTATATACATATATATATGTATATACATAGATATATGTATATATACACATATATATATATATACATATATATATATATACATACATATATATATATATATATATATATATATATATATATATTATTGGGTTAAGTTGCGCGTTTCTTAATTCCCGTGAACGTTTTAGTTCAAATCTTTAATTGCTTTAGTTATTGCTTGCCTTTATTTGTTTTTGCATCATAGAAATAGAAACCAAACCAAAATCTTGAACTATTCAAAATCCCGATCTCAAACGTCAACAAAAAGTTCAATTCACGCCTCGTCGGAACTTAAACGACCGAAACACTAAAAGGTCCACTTTTTAAATCGAGACTTCCGGAAATTATATTTTATTTGTGAATTTGTTATCGCTTATTGTGTAATAAGTGATTGGCTATTTACCTATAAAATAATATAACATATAATAGTAATAGTATAATATCTATACAATGTATTATATCTAATTATACATGTATAAAGATATATATACATTATATATATTATATATCATATGTATATATAATAAATGTATACAGTGTATATATAAATATATATACATATATATATCTATATACGTATATATACGTATGTATACATATATATATGTATTATACATGATATAGATGTATTATAAAAACATAATAAATAGTATACATATATATATATAAAATAAATGTATACTATAATAAAAAAGTATGTATACATATATAATGATTATGTCTACATATATATATGAGTACATTATAATATACATATATATATATATATATATATATATATATATATGTATATATATATATATATATATGTATATATACTATTGAAACGATCAATTTTTGGAGCACATTGTCCGTCATGGTGATAGTTGCATTTTGAGCACAGAGATTTAGATCATTCATAAGGTTTCTTCTCACCGGATCCTGCAGTGTAGGCCCGGCCAGTGTTCTGCCTCTTGTTCTGTTGTTGTTGGTGGTTATCATCTTGCTTTCTTTTGTTCTCACTCTGTCATTCAGCAAAAGTACGGATTTTCTTTCCCATCAGTTCAGTTGCTATTTCAATCGCCTCTTGCATTGTCTTATGCCTAGATGCTACTACACTTCCGTGGATCATGTCGGGCAAACCACCGATATATCTCTTAATCTTGTCCGATTCTTCAGGAAACATTCTAACACACAACAATGCTAGTTCCTGAAAATGTTGGTTGTAACCTATCACGTCGGTACCTTTCACCTTCAAATTCCACAACTCAACCTCGAGCTTCTTAATCTCGCCCCTCGGGGAGTACTTGTCAGTCATCTTCTTTTCAGGTCTGTCCAAGTCATTGCATACGCAACATCATAACCAACAGTCCTAACATGAGAGTTCCACCATGTTAGCGCACGTGCCAGAAGAGTACAAGTGGAAAACTTGATTTGGTTTTCCACAGAGCAGTTGCTTATACTGAACACAGTTTCCATTTTCTCAAACCATTGAATCAATTTGATAACTCTTTCCGTGCCTTTGAAATTTAGAGGTTGGCACTTCATGAAGTCTGGGTAAGTGTATTCTCTAGCAACTCGTTCTGTCCTTCTAACACCCGTTCCCGAATTATGGCTGTCATCGCCATTCGTATTTCTGTCAGCATCACGTGTTGCCAAAGCATTAGTAACACCTTGTGTTGATCCCTTCTTGATAGATCTTACTTAGCTTGTTAAAGCTTAGTTATATTGGATAAATCCAAGACAACTAATGAATACGAAATTAAAAGCATCGGAGAATATCACAAACTATGCGGAATTTAGTTTGCAATACTAAGAAGAACAATGAAACAGTAAAAAACAAGATCTTTACTAAACTTTCAATATATCTTTACTAAACTTTCAATATATTGAATACTATTTTTAAACTCAACACCAAAAAAATTGGTTTTGCATATGGGACTTATTTAGGGCAACATGTTGTAAGTGAGTACAATCACATAGATATAATTGCCTGTTGTACTAATGACTTATAGTAGGTTTTAGTTGGGTTTTCTTTTTGGCTACTAAGGATGAACTAGTCCATTCCAATCTCTTCTATCTACCTTAGGATTTTGAGTGATTATGCTAGGTTTTTCAGCTTGTTTAGGTTTAACAGATTCATTCCTAGCATTAGTAAACTTAATCCTTTTAAAACTAGGTTTGTTTGTTGCTTGCAAATCATTAGATTGAAAAATGTCCTCATCATCACTAACACAATCTTCAATAATAACACCACTAGGCCTAACATATTCAACTCTATGCATTTCTACACTAGTATTGCTAGTTTGAGAGTGATATGTGCTTAATTACACATATCTTTTACCTCTAAAAACGAGCTTAAATGACCAAAAACAGATAAAAACTGCCAAATATATGTTTGTTTTGCATTTGTATTGTGCAGGAAGTGGATATCAACAAAAGGACGAAAAACCAATCAAAAAGAGACAAAACAGAACACGGGATGGAAAAGTGTGTGAAGACGAAGCCAAATCAAAGTAAAGTCTTCTCCGAGAAGAAAAAGCAAAGAAAAATATAACTTGAGGGGTCAAAAATGCCAAACCCCTAAGTTATATTATCATATAAACCACAGGGGCTGATTATGCCAATTGGGAAACTTCATTTATAAAAGAAAGAAAAGGGGAAATAGAGAATGAAAAGAAGAGTGATGTGGAGGGGCCTTTCTTGTACACAAACCAAACATACCCTTAATCATCTTCAACCTCTCTCTGTCACAACCCAACTTGTATACCTTTTCTTTCCCACTCTTCCCGCCAATACCAAAACCAGCCAGCACCCGGTTTTTGCTCCCATACTTCTCTGCAAAATCACTCAACACCCTACTACTACCCATCCCAGCTTTATAAAGTCCATGTTGGCAATCCCTCTCCATTCCCAAAGCAATTCGATGGCTGAGATTGTCTCCAAAGAAGCTCAAAAGAAATCAAAGGCTGGGATTTGCTTTAGATTCACCTCACACAACTAGCACACTTTGTTTTTGCTCTTCAAAAGAAGCACAAGCTGCAAAGAAGACTTCGGCTATAAATAGACTCATTGTAAGCCTTTGAGGCAATCTAGTATGTTAGTAACTAGTTTTTCTTTAATTTTTAATATAACTTAGCTTGTTTTTAATCATTTAAAGCTTTTGCTTTCAGCTTTGTAACATTTCTAAGTTTTAATGCAAGTTTGAAGTTTTTAAGTCAATTTACAATACAAGTGTTAAGTTTCTTAATCTTATTGTTTTGTGTTCAAAAAGCTCTCACCACAGCTTACTTATAAGCTGTTTTCATTAAGTAAAACTAAAAAGTTAAGTAGTAAAGAGAAAATAACAAATATCACTCTCAAACATACCACAGCTTACTTATTGGATGATAAGCCAGTTATGGATGGGCTTATGGACTATCACTAGCTTGTTTTATACAAGCTAGAGCTTGTAGATTTGTTGTTTGACCCTGTTTTGAGCAAGGGTGTAGTAAGTCTCTCTTTTTCTTACTTTACTTATCTATTGCAGAACTGCTAGTTTATTTGATACACTGTTAGTTTTAAGTTTATACTGCTAGACTAATTCATGCTTATTTAAGTGCTTATTATGGATTGAAAATTGCTTATAAGTGTTTTACTTTGTTATTTGATAATCTGTTTTTAATAAGTTTGAAATAAAAATGATTTTTGAAAAAGTTAAAGGCTGTTTTGAACAAGCAGTACTAACTCTAAGTTAGTACTGCTAGTTCATTTTTAGGACAGTACTAACTTCACACTAACAGTACTAACTCTAAGTTAGTACTGCTAGTTCACTTTTGGAACAGCATTAACTTAACACTACCAGTACTAACTCCAAGTTAGTACTGCTAGTTCATTTTCTTGGATTTCAAAGGTAGCAGTACTAACTAACACTAGCAGTACTAACTAACACTAGCAGTACTAACTTTTAGCTAACAGTACTAACTTATAACTAGCAGTACTAACTTTAAGTTAATACTGGTAGTTAATACTGGTAGTACTGTTGTTAGTACTGTTGTGTTTCTCTTGTTAATTTAGCTTAATTGCATGCTTAATTTGCTTATTTAGATTTAGATTAGCTTATTTGTGCCTTAGTGTAAAAGTTTTTAAGTGTTTTTGCCCTTTGCTAGCTTTGACTCTTGTTCTAGTTTCTTTTCCTTGTTTATCTTTGAGGTCATTTGCTCATTCAGTGTTAGTTTTAATTCCCAATCATTCCTTGTTACATTCAAACACCAATCATCAATCGTCTCTCGATTTTCCATCTCAGCCTCGTTGGGACATAACGACCCGGGAACGCTCTATACTGCTTCCGGTTTTCTTGATCTCGCGCGAATTCTGATCCTTTGTTGTGTATTTATAACTATATTTACTTATTGATACATAAAGAGAGGGGTTGGTTCACGCCTAATCAACGGGTTAACCTAAAATTTCACGAGGTTATCAAGAAAGAAGTTATCAAACTTCTTGAAGCCGGATTAATTTATCCCATCTCCGATAGCCCGTGGGTTAGCCCCGTCCATTATGTGTCCAAGAAAGGTGGTATAACCGTAATTGAAAATGATGATAATGAATTGATACCTACTCGATTAATTACGGGATGGCGTGTATGCATTGACTACCGAAAGTTAAATGATGCCACCCGTAAAGATCATTTCCTATTACCGTTTATGGACCAAATGCTTGAGAGACTCACGTGAAACAATACTATTATTTTCTAGATGGTTTCTCGGGTTACTTTCAAATACCAATTGACCCAAAGGACCAAGAGAATACCACCTTCACTTGCCCTTATGGAACTTTTGCCTACCGACGCATGCCTTTTGGCTTATGTACTGCTCGAGGCACGTTCCAAAGGTGCATGATGGCCATTTTCCACTATAGGATCGAGGAAACAATAGAGGTCTTCATGGATGATTTCTCGGTCTTTGGGGATTCTTTCTCTTCATGCCTCTCCCATTTAGACAAAATGCTCAAACGGTGCGAAGACACCAATCTTGTTCTAAATTGGGAGAAATGTCATTTCATGGTAAAAGAAGGCATTATTCTTGGACATAAAATTTCAAACTCTGGGATTGAGGTCGACAAAGCTAAAGTTAATGTTATAGCTAAACTCCCTCATCCGACTTTCGTTAAAGGCATTCGAAGTTTTCTAGGTCACGCCGGGTTTTAGCGTCGATTTATTCAAGATTTTTCTAAAATCACCTAGCCGATGACCCATCTTCTTGAAAAAGATACCCCTTTTATCTTCTCAAAAGGATATGTTGAATCATTTAATATACTTAAGAAGAAATTGACCGAAGCATCAACACCGATTTTAGTTTCCCCCGATTGAGATCTACCGTTTGAAATTATGTATGATGCTAGTGACTTTGCGGTAGGTGCGGTCTTGGGGCAACGGAAGACCAAACATTTTCAACCAATACACTATGCAAGCAAGACTATATGAGTCGACGCTCCAATTGCTCATAATACCTACTACAGAGAAAAGAGCTTTTAAACCCAAAAGTGTATGCTTTCGAGAAATTCCGGCCATATCTTGTCTTGTTGAAAACAATAGTGTATACGAACCACTCGGCTCTTAAGTATCTTCTCACTAAACAAGATGCTAAACTGAGATTTCTTTGTTGGATTCTCCTACTCCAAGAATTTGATGTCATTATCAAAAAAGGAGCAGAGAATCTAATCGACCGAACCACTTGTCTAGATTAGAGAACCCTCACCTAAGTGAGCTCGAGAAAAAGGAAATTACGGAAACATTTCCTCTCGAGATACTTGGTATGGTGACTTTTCGTGGTGATGCTAGTACCCCATGGTTTGCTGACATTGCAAAATTACCCAATACGAGTAATTTAATAGTGAAAGGATGTCAGTCCCAAACAAAAGAAAAAATTCTTCAAAGACGTGAAGCATTATTTTTGGGATGACCCCTACTTGTTTAGAGTTTGTGTGGATAAAATGATTAGACGGTGTATTTCCGGCCAAGAAGCCGTTGATATCCTCACGGCTTGCCATAATGGACCCACCGAGGGACATCATGGTGCCAACTACACCGCTAAGAAAGTCTTTGATGCCGGTTTCTTTTGGCCTACTATTTACCAAGATGCCCATTACTTGGTCACACGGTGTGACGCTTGTCAACGTCAAGGCAAAATCTCACAACATGATGAAATGCCTCAAAATGCAATTCAAGTGTGCAAGATCTTTGACGTGTGGGGCATCGATTTTATGGGCATGTTCCCGTCTTCACGAGGGAACAAGTACATTCTCGTGGACGTTAACTACTTGTCCAAGTGGGTGGAAGCAAAAGCGCTCCCTACTAACGATGCCCGAGTTGTTGTGAAATTTCTGAAATCTCTCTTCGCCCGATTTGGAACCCCTCGTGCTATTATTAGTGATTGCGGTACCCATTTTTGCAATGGCCAATTTGCAAAGGTCATGCTTAAATATGGAGTTACTCACCGTCTCTCCAC
Source organism: Tanacetum coccineum (assembly GCA_026074375.1). Taxonomy (NCBI): domain Eukaryota; kingdom Viridiplantae; phylum Streptophyta; class Magnoliopsida; order Asterales; family Asteraceae; genus Tanacetum; species Tanacetum coccineum. Next base: position 53,186 of record BQNB010009856.1, read on the forward strand.
CGCGTATCACCCACAAACAAGTGGGCAAGTTGAGGTTTCAAATCGTGGCTAGAAACGTATTCTTGAGAGGATCGTAGGTGAAAACCATGCTTCGTGGTTCGATAAGTTAGATGATGCATTATCGGCCTTCTGTACCGCATTTGAGACACCCATCGGGTGTACTCCTTACAAGTTAGTGTACGGAAAGGCATGTCATCTGCCTATCGAGCTTGAGCACAAGGCCTATTCGGCCTTGAAACATTGTAATTTTAACCTTAAGACCACGGGTGATCACCGAAAAGTTCAAATGAATTAATTAAATAAACTTCGTGATCAAGCCTATGAGAACTCTTTGATCTACAAAGAGAAGACAAAGAGGATCTATGACTCCAAGATCAAGAACCGCGTTTTCAACGTTGGTGATCAAGTCCTTCTCTTTAATTCTAGATTAAAGATTTTCTCGGGCAAGCTTAAGACCCGCTGGACTGGACCATTCACCGTAAACCTCAAGTATTCTCATATGCTCCATCACTCAGACTGCCGGCCAAACTTCAAGGTGAATGTATAGACTCCAAGCACTACTTTGGAGGGACATACCAACCTGTGTTGTCCTGGATCTCCAAACTACCCATGGACAACTAAATTTGGGTACCCAGTCAGCTTAGTGACTCATTTAATAACACGCGCTTTGGGGGTGGCAACCCCATGCATATACCTAATATTAATTATAATAGTAGTACTAAATAAGTGTGTTGTGAGGAGCTCGCCTCATTCCTTTCTTCGTGTGTTTTGTGGTTTTTAGTTGTATGTCCATGATGGCCTCGGATTTTGAATCCTCTCAGCTCGTAGGTATTTGTCCTTCATTCACAATTTCGAGCTCCTCCTTATGTCATAATTATGGGAATCCAATATCCAATCTTATCGACTAACGTTTATCTTTATGCATACTTAATAAACGGCTTTAGATTTACGTAGAGACCCTTCTTAAAACATTGAGGACAATGTTCAATTCTAGTATGGGGGGATCTATCGATTTGATTGTGCCTGCAGTCGGTGTTTTCACTAATCTCTTTTTTACTCACCAAATAACTAAAAAAATGCAAAAAAATTCAAAATTTTCAAAAATAAAATATGTTTTTAATCACAATGTTGACTTTCCCGTTGGTAGAATAAGAATACAATTTGACTCGATCGAGCGTATTGACTCTGAGCTTGTTCCTTAAAAACTTTTAGACTAAGCTTCGCGGAATCTTTTATAAAGGATTTAATTTGCGAAGAACGAAAATGATAGAGTAATATGATTAGATTCTTAAACACGGGATTATTAGAAATCTTAAGAGCTCATAAGTGTAGTTTGTGGCTTTTCTCTCCCTAAGCTCTAACAACTAATAATACGTGCTCTCTTCGAAATTAAACCTTTTAACAAACGATTTTTGAAGTACGGTCGATATCAATAATTTTAGTCTTAGTTCAAATTTATACTTAAATTTTCTAAAAAGAAGTTTTCTCTATATATCGTGGTAATATAAAGTGTCAAAAAAATGAGGTAATAATAATAATAAAAACTGTGGGCTAATAAAAGTTTACTGCATCTTGCCGGCTCACAACCGATGTTGCAGTCTTCTAAAAAAGGCACATAGTAATTATCCGAGACTGATAAAAGTTTTGCTACATCTTTCGTCTCACAACCGATGTGCAGCTTCTCCAAGGTCGAGGATTTTCCTAATGTTAAAGGATTTGTAATTATAATAAGTGTAATACACGGATTGAAATAGAATATAGGAAAATCTTTGTTACTAAATTTAAATATGCTTTTGAACTAAGACTATTTCGTTTAGTTAATGATTTTTTTATGTATATACGGGAAAATCCAAGGGTTTTGAACCGAAGGTCCCGTGATCCCGATACGATTACTTTGTGGGTGTCAAAAGCCTGGTCACTTAGCCGCAAGGTTGGGATGTGCCGAGACAAAAGTCGCTACATGGGATGATCTCGCCTTCAAACTTATTACTTTTGGATGGAACGTGAAGTATTGAAATTTTGCAAAACGTTTGATCTATGGTTGAAATTCAAAATAAGCACACTCACATAATATATAATAATTGTCGGGAGTGAAAAGTTTTACAAGTTACAAGCATGAGTAGTGTTAGCATCTTAGCTTATCTTTAATGGTGATTTCGTTTTTAATCTTGGTTTGGGACAAGTAAAAAAATCAGGGACGATGAATTTATCCTTTTTTAGGCATTTTAGGATTTAAGTGCTTCTTGTTCTGTGACCCTAAAAGTTATAAGAATAACGAACGTCCAAACATGTTAGTTAGTTGCTTGAAATGAAATGAAAAAAAATACAAAAATATGTGTGATAATAAGTGTAAATATTTAAAAATTGTCAAAACAGGGCTTTTCAAAACTGTTGATTCTTTAATTCCCCTCGATGAACACTTAGCTACTTTTCGAGGTAATTATTCGCGGGATCGATATTCTTATGATTATCCAAGTGTTTACTTATAGCATTATGTGAGGACACGGCAATATCTTAGTATAGGGGATTTTGGTATGTGTTTAATTACACATACCTTTTACCTATAAAAACGAGCCTAAATGACCAAAAACGGACATAAAATACCTAATATATGCTTGTTTTGCTTTATATAATGTGCAGGTATCGGATATTCACTAAAATACAAAAATCAAGTCAAACCGAACAAAACCGAGCACGGAATGGAAAGAGCATGAAAAAGTCAAAAGTCAAAGTCAAAAGTCAAAGTCAAAAGTCAACAAGTCAAAGACGAAGCCGAATCCGAAGAAATCTTAAATTGGCCAACCCGTACCCATCTAATGGGTCGGGTCAGCCCATTAAAGTATATAAAGACAACTTTATAAGTTTAAATGGCCTAATGCCATTTAACTTATACAAAAGCCCAAAACATAAAATCCGGCCCAACACACTAGTCCACTACCAAACAACTGTTAACTGTTAACATAGTTAGTACACCATCCATCCTTTACGCTGTTAGTCCTCCAAGGACTAACATTGTTAGTCCAAAAGGACTAACGATGCAACAACTTAATAAATTCAGGGCAAACGCCCGTTAAACTAAAACAAACACATCCATTACCCGCCAAAACCCATTAACACTATTCACCTTCTCCTACCTCTGCTACCTTGCACCCTATGAAAAAAACGTCTGTAGAATTCAAGTAATCTTATGATCAAAGCAAGAACAAGAGTGAGATGTGGGTTGTGATATTAGAGAGAGATTGGATGGAAAATGGATGAATTGTATAAAGATGGAATATGGAAAAATGGAACAACCAACAACCAACCCTCTCTAAGGCTAGGAGAAGGGTTTATATAGTACCTATAGGCCGGCCATGGGCTATGATGGGCTTCCCATGGGCCTTGGGCCAGACTAGATTACTAATCTAATCCTTTCACTAACTACGAGCTAAGACCTGTTACAACTTGGAAGTGACCGACACTTTTTGTGTTTCCAACAATCTCCCCCTGAAGGGAAGGTCCTTCCATTTTACAAAACTTAAACCTAGCATACAATGCTTCATCTTTAGTCTTTAGCTAGCGTCGTACTCTGACTTCACTTGTGATTATGTTGTATGATCATTGACTTTAGGATTGAGCATGTTCCTTGATAACTTGTATTTGACATTGTGATCTTTGAGCCACTGAGATCATCAACCAAGCCCAACTCTCTTCGCCCTCTTGTCACTTTGGCCATCTGTGGACTTGCGACATCTGGAACCGACATGCTCATACCTACTTGATTTGTTTGACTTGAAAAAGCTTTGAATAGTTGCATCTATCTTGAAATTCTTTAACTTAAAACACTTTGTCACTTCAGAAAGACGTAACGGTATCAGAGTGACGAAACTCTTTGAATTTCTTTGACTTTACTTACTTCGTACACAACTCAAGAAAGACGTACAGTACAGAGTACGATGTCTTGAACCTGTCTTGAGCTTTCATGATGTCTTTAATGTTTGTCCGGTCGGGAGTAATGAGCATGTGGCTATGGATCTTGTGAGCCAGCTAGAACAGGGACCTCCACCACCATCTTAAAGAGCCTTGCCTAAAAACCATTTAGTAATAAAGCGGAGGGATGAATAATGTCTTTGTCATTCGCCCAGCTTTTTTGTGGAGAAACCTTCAGATCGTAATGAACGGAATCTGTCTCAGATAGATACAATTATAAGAAGATTACTTGACAGGATTTCCAGCTGTAGTTTGAATCTTACTAACACATAAGTATTTAGATTCATCGTACTCCACAATGTTCTCAATATCGGAACGTCTCCAAAGCAGACACACATAAGATGAACCTGTGTGTTACTATCTCACCATTGATATAAAAAATCAATTTAAAATCAATCAACATGTCACTTGCTAAAGTGGTTTTGTGACACATCGAGAGTGTTAATCATTTTCAAAAATTCCCATCAGCATCGTCAATCCAGTATCCTGGAACAAGTTTAGAGTCTTATAGAATAGCACCATCGTTTTCTTTTCCAGTTGTGACAAGTTTGATTCATAAAGAATCGCGACAAGTAACCTACCAATGAGCTATGTTGATGTTGGCATCAAGCAGGATTCCCAGTCTTCAATGTGAAATTAATACACTCCTGATTATCTGGCAAAAAACACAAGGACTGCGTAGGACTATAATGATATTCACTCGATATTCACATTGTGTGAGATAACAAAGCTGAATTATGACAATTGTCCTAAATGAGATTAATGGATGATCCTCTTTGGCTCTAACCTCAATTGTGCACTTTTGATTTTAGTGAGATCGTAGCTGGAGCTGAGTCCACCTTTTCAATATCAACTAACTCGGAGTGAGAAAGTCAATAGAAATGAGTGTAACACCGTGAGTTTTGAAACCGAAATTCTTTTTCCGACTTTGAGTGTCTGGGAGGGGTTTTTTGTGCATAGCGCACTGGTCCAAGACAGTCTTTCAAATTCAGACAACATCTGAATGTTTCTGCCAGCATATGTATTGACCCGGTTTCTGCCTAAGTGTATGGAGGGCTTCTTATTTTGCCCCATTATCCTTACTTTTCTTTTTCATATCTTCAACCCCCTTCAATGCTTTACCCGAGACTTCAATAACTAACGATACCTTGTTGGTTAATTCCAGTTTAGCTCATCTCAGTCGGCATTATTCCCTATCTCAACCTTTTTCATCGGCATTATTCCCTATTCTCACTTTTTCTCCTTTTTAATCATACCTAAGGACTTCTACACTAACTAGTGGATATCCCTGGGTAGATCCCTCCGGTTCTGGCTGGATCATGGGATCTGAATACCTAAGCCTAACCGCCTTATAACTTCATAAATTTAAGAACATGGTCGGTCTTTTGGGTATTTCATCACGATCCTTCCAAAAACATTGAAAATTTCAATCAAAGTGTTTGATATAAATATCAAAAGATTTACACTTTGAGAGTTTTTCATCATCACTAAAAGCTCCCCCTTAACATGTGCATCGTAATCGTAGTACATGCTAGGTGTGGAGTGCATTGAGTCCATTTTATTTGATCACTTCTGTCAATATACATTAAGTCCAGGTTAATCACATTTTCTCCCCTTATCCAAAATGTTAATCCCTTGATATTTTGGATATCAATTGATTAACCGTTCGGGGACAAAATGATATATTCTAGCAGAATGGAACATATTATTGCTCCCCCTCAACGTTTGAGGGTTTATAAGACAGTGCTGAGTACAATAATTTGAAAGATTTTGAATTTACTAAGAAATTCTTGAAAATTTTATACTCGAGCACTCCTTATTATCACCATTAAGTCTACACTTTATATATTCACAAGATTATTATATACGAGGTTTGACCTGAATGATGAGAACATCATATGATAGAATCATATGGTTCTTTTGACGCAGCCGTAGGTCTCCTTCGTACAATCTCCCACCAACGAACTTTCTAAGCTCCTCATTAACCTTCTTTCTTTCAAGAGGTTGTCAATCTGATCTTTCTCTGTTCACGCACTCTTCAGCGTTGCTTCAACTTTCTTTCCAAGTTATGAAAGTCTTTGCATCAAACTTCGAGGATAGAACAGATTCAGATACATATGTAACTTGAGCTTGTGAGGTTGGTGTGTCGGTGTTGAAGTTGTCTTAGCTTCCCCCTAAACCAGCAATCCTTTCTTGAGTAGATTTAGAACTTTCTTGCAAGCCGCATCAAGCAGTCTTGATGTATAAAGCCCAGATATCCGAAGTACACAGTTAACTCCTTTCAAGAATTTGTTACCGCAACACCAAAGTCAATTAAGTCCCGGATGAGCGCATTTCTCTCTTCAGGATATTGATGATATAAATTGCAACATCAAAGTCAACTAAGTCCCGAATGTCATAATTATTCCCTCTAAGTAGTCGAAATGATAGCACCTAAGTCAACTAAGTCCCAAATGTACTCATTTCTTTCTGCAGAATACTGACTGACTTAAGGAATCATCATACCTATGTGTACCTCTTTTATCAAATATTTCTACTTCTTTTAAGAATAAGCTTAGGGATTGACCGTTTGAGGAAGCATTTATTGAATCAGAAATAACTTTTCTCACATTTTTAAATAATTATACTCCTAACACTTCCCCCTGGGGACTCAAATGATGCATACTGGCTAATGACGAGATGTCTCTTCCTACATGTGATTGAAATAGTGCACCCGAAAGATTCAACACAGCCTAAAATCAAAAGAAGCTAACCTCAAAAGACAAAAGAAGCTAACCTCAAAAGAAGGTCAATGACACTATCAAGAATACATATACGCATACATATTCGAGATTGTGTTTGAAGAATTGATAAGCTTAAATCTATTCCGTGAGAATTAACTTCAAGGCATTTAAAACTATGAAAGTATTTCCAAGCATTCCTAAGTCTTTTACAAACTATGAGGTGTTGGCAATATTGATCGTCTGTAGTTTAAAGCCTGAATTCACTAAGTCTCTAAGTCCATAAAGATTTAAACGAATGACATCTAAAGCACTTGAAGTTAATATAAATTAACTCCCCTTGAAATTGTTATCCGTCATTATCCAAAACTTTATCCATTATTTCATGACTTATTTTGAAAGACCATTTTACAAGATTGTTTGATGACGATTTCTCCCCCTCAAATAATGACCCGTTTTCTATTTAAAGAGTTGTTGTCATTGTTTGAGTGGACGAATTGTCTTTTAAAAATCTTTTTGTGATTACTGAAAACACTGATTCATTATGAAGACAACTTTTTACCAATAAAAATAAGATTTCTCTTATTTTAACACATAAGCGCACTGAGACGTACACTTATGGATATAGGAAGCACGGGTTGTGATGCAAAGTAATCACAAGCCTTTGCATGGTCATAAAGTAGACCATGCCCGAGAATAAATTCCCGTTGTTAGGAACAACTGTCTTTTAGACGACATGTTTTCCTCAAGGTGAAAAGCGGGTTACTATCTGAAATAATAGCAAGCCATTTGGCATGTTTTGAAAGCATTTGAAACTTCTGCTCGAACTTCATTTACAGGCTTGTATCATTGTTGAATGACATTTCTAAGACCGTAAATGTTATCGATTTCAGAAGACATGCCATTGTAAAACTTCTTTTTGAATTTTTCTCATTTTTTAATTTTGTATTTTGTTTTTGAGAAGTTTATATATATAAAAAAATCTTTTTGGTTTTTCTGATTTTATATTTTTCTCTTTGTTTTTATAAAATTTTATATAAAAAAATGAAAAAATCTTTTTGTGTTTTTCTGATTTTAAGTATTTACTTATTATACAAGATATTTGAATAGGTACCACCACTATTCATCAACTTCATCTGCCAATTGTTTCAGAGTATCCGGCGTAAAACTCAGCATTCCAGCTTGTTGATAACGAATTCAATTCTTTCACGGCCAAGAGCTTTAGTAAAAGATGTCGAATTGATATTTTCGTATTGACAACAGTAAAGTTCGAATCACACATTCTCAACATGCTCCTTGATGAAGTGATAACTTGATGTTATATGCTTGGTATCTGGGAATGTTGAACGTTGTTTGCCAGCTTATGCTAATAGCGCTTTTGTTTTTCACAGTACATTGGATTTTTATTGAATCAAGCCATAGTCGGTAAGTTATGATCTATTCAAGGGCTTTGAGCATAAACAACGGACAACAGCAATTATATTCAGCTTCGACTGGCTATCGCAAGCGCTTTTCTGCCTTTTAGACGACCAGCTTACAAGTCTTTCAACCAACGTTGTATACTGCCAAGATGTACTGGCGTGTTTGACATAACCAGCAATTGATCCGCATCTGCAAATGCTTTTAGTGCAAAGGAAGAATCATTCGGGATTCCAAGACCGATGTACGGTTCCTTTTAGAAACCGAAAGATCTTTTTTACTGAATTTAGGTGCTTTTTGGTTAGGCGAGCTTGATACCGGGACTCATGCTATAGCAAATTTGTAGGTCAGGTTTACTGGCTGTAAGATAAAGGATTGCTGTTCAGTTTTCTTAGGGTGCCAATCATACCACGATAGTGTGATGGATCAACAGCTTTCCCTTCTTTATCCTTATCCAGTTTGGACTTCTCCACCATGGGAGTATCATTGGGGTCAACAAGATTCATAGCCTTATATCTTTACGTGATTCAGAGCTTACTTTAGATTGGTTTATGAAGATGCCTCTGGGACTTTGAAAAATCTGTAGTCCTAATGAAAAATAAGATTTTACCTTCTTCACATCTTGAATTTTGAACAATTATTAGTTTTAGCGAATAGATCACAAAGTTCAGGATTTAGATGACATGCAAGATATTATCATCGACATAGATTGGTACAGTAGAAGTTTCGTTGGCCTGCTCTACGGTATTGAACAGAGTAGGATCCACTGAGCCTTTGGAGAAGTCATTGGATATCAGGAATGAAGACAACATATCATACCACGCCCGTGGAGCTTGTTTAACCCATAAAGAGCTTTCTTAAGCTTGTAGACGTAGTTAGGTTTGTTTGGGATCAACAATATCAGTCAGTGTTGACTTAACATAAACTTCTTCTCGCAAATTACCATTCAGAACGCCAGTCTTTACATCCATTTGATTAGTGACCATGTTCATGTGAGCGCAAATGCTAGAAAAATTCGTATAGCTTAATCTTGCAACTCGGAACTGCGAATGACCTCTTCGAAATCGATACCTCTCTGGCGATAACCTCGAGCGGGACCAACGAGCTTATTTTTCAGAATACCTCCTAATCTCATCAAAGTTAACCTTTATAGATCCACTTAAGAGAGATGTCAAATGCTTTGTCAGGAGGGGGGAGGAACAAGTTCCCAAAACTCCAGAGTTCAAATTCATGAAGTTCCTCTTGCATTAGCTTTAATTCCAACATGCTTTAGTTAATGTACTTTGTAGTTCTTGGGTTCTACTGATGTAGAAAGCATACGAGTAGAGAATAAGCTTGTTCATGGAGTTGTAGTCGTGTGGAAAATGGTCTGTCGAGTACTCGATTATTTCTCCAAGTGGAGTGAATATTAGTCTATTTGTATTGTGTTCAGAAACTTGGTGATGGGAGGCACAATTGTATGATATAAATCTGATGATGAGGATTGTTCAGAAGTAACTTATAGAATTGGTATACCAAAGTACGGATCATTACCATTATGTGCAACTTCTATATCATGATTGTCTTCTTAAACATCATGAGATATAATAGGTGTTTGAGTTTTGGTGTTGTATGAGATTTACATGGTGTTGGGTGCATCTTGATAACTTTTAGGTTGAGGAAGGTGAGGGTCAGTTGATACAGCATGTTAGGTGCAACTGCTTCAGGAATAGGGAGCATGACTCTGGTGCTTGTAATTCACATAAGGAGGGGATTTGAGTGACTCATCAATATTGGTTGATATCATAAAATCCCAAGTCAGATATCGAAGGTGGTACAAATGGTGTTGAGAAGGAGGGGGTTTGGCAGAGTCCTGAATTGATGATACAGGTGTCATTTCATGATGTGGGGTCTGAAATGCTAGTTGGTCAGAAGCCTTCGCGGTCAGCTCATCAGAATCATCATGAATGGTTTCAATTATTCGTCTGGTAAGTTGTTGGTAAATCGGGAATGCTTCTTCGTGGGTGCATATCAGAGAAAAAATAAAATATCAGCCTTTGGTTGTAACTTGCCAAATTTCACTATCATTCGTTGGTATAGAAAGTGCACCAAACACATGTAGATACGATAGATCGGGAGGTTTGTCGTGTAAAAGCTCGTATGGTGTTTTATCGTGACGACGACGTTATCATGAACGATTGTGGGTTATACAGGTTGTTGGCAACGCTAGGCCATAGAATTAAAGGAGCTTTTACATAAATTACATAGTACACTGGCTGCTTCAATTAGCCGTACGATTTCGTCTTTAACAACACCGTTTTGCTGTGGAGAGCGTTGCAACTGATGTTTCTGAGAGTGCCACTGCACATTAATATCACGCAAATGTCTGATAAACAAACTCAGTTCCTTATCTATTCTGATGCGACGAACGGTTGCCTTAAGCGTACTTGGATCATCCTTCAAAAAGTTGATAATAAAACTGGAGCACTCATCTTGATCGCAAACATTTTTCCCATGTAAATCGAGAGTAGTCGTCGGACTAATACGGGGATATACTTCTTTCCATTGACACTCGCGACACTTATTGGCCACATAAGATCCATATGCAGCAGATAGAGTTTTTCATGATTGGTGTCCTCTGATTTGGTTTGAGGGTTTCTTTGAACGTTTGCCTAATGCACATGCAGATCATAAGTGTTCATTTTCAAACTTGAGTTAGGGAGACCACGGACAGTACATGTATTGCAACGATGATTATAGCACCAAAGTTCAAGTGAGGTAGCCGACGATGCATACTAGACTTGGTCTTTAGATGCCTTTGACAATAGACAAATAGGAGAGGAGGATGCATCATATTCCCAAGTGAGAGTGTATAAAGATTATCCCCTCGAGATCCCTGTCATGATTATCCACATCACACGCTAGATTAGAATGAAGCATCGTAGTTTGTGACGGAAAAGCCACTTCGAGATTGGATCAAGAATTTGGTTTTTTCCACAGGAAAATAGATTATGCCTAGTCCGTCAACGTAATAACCCTTGAAATAGTAACTTTTCTCAATATGATTGTCTTCAAAAACCCATTATCTTTGCAACTTTGATCATTTCAGAACTTTAACTGTACCCAAGAATTTACTGATGAAATTGGTGAGCTGAGAGCGATCTCCGGTCATGTGCTTCGAGGAACCGGAATCCAAATACCAGAGGACAATTTGGACAACCTGCATTCATTCAGAGAAGTAGATGGAATATTGGTTTTTGTGGATCCCCAGAATTTACTGGGATCCTGTTTGTTAGCAAACATTGGTTTTAAAACCTTGGTTTTGCTAACGGACTCAGTATTCTTATTCTACGCTTTGTACAAGAAAAAAAACACAATAATGTGATGTGCACATAGTGACTAGAGTTGGTATGAGTATATGGGTATATGGCCGGAGGTATGGGTATATTGACAAAAGACCACAAAAGAGTGTGACTATAAGGCAATTGCTTTTTTCATAGTTGTTGACTATCAAGGGTAGAGTGATTATTAAGTTGAGTTTCTATAAAAAAATACTTGCATGTTACAGTATGTTTTATTTGAGACTTAAAAGACGTCAAAGGTCATTACTTGCGTCTTAATAATTTGTAGCATTGTCTCAAAGTTGATGGAGTCAAACTCAACATAGTCAAGTCTTCTATAGTTTTTAGTTGAAATTCTTTGTCCACATTGTATATTTCTGTTGTCGCATCAGGTTCTTTTATTATCAATATTTAGCTTATTGAGTTGGGTAAAGGCTATAGAATACCAACGTACTTTTCAAAATTTGCCGTAATGAACAACTTACTTTTTTATTATCAAAACCACCAACTTACATTCAAATTTTGTTTCAACTTGAACAAAACGTTTGTACAGTTAGTTATTATGTGGCAACGTTAGTCCATTTAGCTAACGATCGTTTGAGGATGTTGCAAAAATCGTCCCTGTGGTTTACATACATATTTTTTTTCGAAACTTTTTTCTTTCGAACCATTTTTTCGAAAAAAAATTTTCTAAAATTTTTATCAAAACTTCTTTTTTTTACGAAAATTCGAAAAAAAAAATATACACATTTTTATAAAAAAAATTTATAGACATTTTTATAAAAAAAAAATTGAAATTTTTTTTATACACATAAGAAATGTGTATAAAGATTTTATGTGTATAAAAAAATTTTGAATTTTTTTTATAAAAATGTGTATAAAAATATTCAAAAAAATATGTGTAAAAATTTTCGAAAAAATGTGTAAAATTTTTGAAAAAATGTGTGTAAAAATTCGAAACATTTTACACATTTTTTCGAAAATTTTTATACACATTTTTATAAAAAAAATTCGAAAATTTTTTTATACACATAAAATTTTTTTACACATATTTTATTTGTATAAAAAAAATTTCGAATTTTTTTAATAAAAATGTGAAAAAAAAATTTCGAATTTTTTTATAAAAATGTGTATAAAAATTTTCGTAAAAAAAGAAGTTTTGGTAAAAAATTTAGAAATTTTTTTTTTCGAAAAAATGGTTTGAAAGAAAAAAATTTCGAAAAAAATATATATATGAAAACCACAAGGACGATTTTTGCAACTTCCTCAAACGATCGTTAGCTGACTAACGGTATAAACGTTTTGTTCAAGTTGAAACAAAATTTGAATGTAAGTTGGTGGTATCGATAATAAAAAAGTAAGTTGTTCATTACGATAAATTTTGGAAAGTACGTTGGTATTCTATAGCCAAACACAACTTTAAATTTTACCTATCTATAAACAAGCATGTCTGAACTTTAGGGTTTCATAAACTTTTAAAGATAGACGTGATAGTTATATATAGATATATGAGTTATCATTTTATAAATTAGATTCAGCAAAGCATGCATACACTGGAAAAATAATATTTTAGTCATTATATCTTACAACATTGAACACTACTTTATCCGCCTCAAAATAAGTGTTCAGTTTGACTTTTCAGAGTCAAACCGGTTAAACTTTGACCTTAAATATCTTTTTTGTGTTATATAATACTTTATGAAAATTATACCAATGAAAAATAAACTTAAAACTTAATCTATTCATATATTTTGCATCAAGTATTATATAACACACACAAAAATAAGTAAGATCAAAGTTGAATCAGCTTGACTTTGAAAAGTCAAACTAGACACTTATTTTGAGATGAAATAAGTATAATTTAAGAATATAAGTGTGAAAATTTAGAACTTTGAGACGTTTCGATATTCCCTTATGCATCAGTCATGATGACTAGCTCTAGACAAATGTTTTTTTTTCAACTTGTAACTTCAAAAACTTAGCATGATCCAGTTATAATAAATTCAATTGCTGATACTTTTTATTGTATATAATTAATTAGGTAACATCTCTTAGTTAAATTATCTGAAAAGTATTAGTGAAACTTACATGCATATGTCCACTTTCGAAAACCTCAAGTTTACCTCTCGTGGGCCGTGCTTAGCACGGCAAAAATCACTTCCTAGTTTACTTTACATGTTCGAGAAAAACACAACCCAAATTGACCCCTTCGTAAGTAAATGGCTCAAATTATGGTTTACCCTTACGAGACCCTTGAAATTATTATGTTTTTCTTCTGCTCATTTGTTGCCGATTTAAGAGCTAGCAGCAGAGCAACAAGAACTAATGGCAAGGCATTGCACAAAGTGCATATTGCATTAGAATCCATCCTTTCTTCTCCAAACAAGATATATCGCACATACACAATCAAATTTGATTGTTGCATTAAATGTTCTTGTGTGTTAACTTATTTTTGCGGCAACAATCAAATTGCAAGAAAATATGATACGGATGAATGTATATTATAGTATTTGTTATACAAGGTTCAAAGTTTAATCGTAATTAGATGCATAGATCGACAAAGAAAATCATTTACACACATAGATTAACGCTATGTGTTTTTGTTGAAAAAAATATACATTTCCGTTGCTATACAAACTCTATAAATTCGTAAAATTGTTGTTAGAAAATACGTATAAACGAAAATAAACGAGGTACCCGCCGCCACATACCCTGCTATGTATACGTATATATAGAGCTTATCATCCCATGTTGAAACGTGTATGTTGATTGTTTAATTAACGAATGGTTTTGCCCGTGCTCCGCTGAGGGGCGCGGGCTCTGAGTGCTCTGCTAATGCGAACAAATGACATATTTGTTGTAGCTGAACTCACGTTGATAAATTCCAAAAGAAAATAGCAAATTCTGCTGCATTCTAGCAGTTAACACTATTGTGATTCTTTCTATCAACACTTGCACACACACTGAATAATGTTTCATAAAAGCAACTGTTTAGACTGAGTGATGCAGTTATGGCCTGGAGAAACATACAAACCACTAATCAACATATAAGCAAACTATACCTCATCACATCAGCTATCAAAGTGATATAGACAATTAGACTGGACAAAAGAATCCTTCGTTACTGCTCCCTTTATTTCAGTAGAATAGCCATGTCAAATTGGCAGGCGCAGACGTCACTTAACATATAAACACCAACAACCGCCCACTTCTGCTATCGAGCAGGTATAGCTGATGGTGGCTGCATCAACTCATCAATCCTGCAAGAAATTCGTAAGGTGAATACTAATAAGTTCAGATCTTGAAAGAAGGAAACCTATTTCGAACTCCGTTATCTGACTTTGAAAAAATGTACTATACAATTAAAGAAAAAATTATTTGAAGTTAGTCAAAAAATTTAACATGCCAAGAAGCTACAAAATAGAAACATAAAGCGTCGTGGTAGAAATTTAGTCAACACCTCAAGTATAAGTGAACCTGATTATAACCCAAATTTTTTTTAGTTTTTTTTAAATGTAATTGTGAATTTGTGATCTCTGGTTAAAACATTTTCTTAAAAATATTGGAAGCCATTCATACATTTTTTTAATGCAATCTCTTAAATATGAAATCGCCCTTTTTGATAAATTGGTGCTGTCATCCAAAATCAATTTCATATTTCTAAAAGTAACACATATAATGTTGTCATCAACCATGCTTAGTTTCCATTGTTGCAATAACAACTAAAGAAACATGTATAGATCGGATTTCGGTCTCTAGATTCAAATTAAGCTTTTGAAACTAAAGTATTTTTTAAGTATTTTTTTAGTCATTTTACTTCGGGGCAATTCCATATTTCTCAAACTTAAACATCATAATTCCATATTCCCCAACAAATGTTTTAACTGCATTGTACTTGTGCACTACAAACTTGGTTTTGAGTAAATATGGAATTTTGATATTCAAATTGGGTGAATATGGAATTATCCCTTTTACTTATATTCGGGTTGACCCGAACCCGAATTGACTCGAACCCGACCGGGTCAACCCGAATAACACCCCTAATTAGAAGCATAATATATATGAAGTTAGTGTAGATGACTCGAGCATACCTCAAAACGCTAACTTTCAATTCTGGCCCAACCAGCTCAATTTTAAGACGGTCACCAACGGTAACGTCATTATCTTTGATGAATTTTGGCCATCCACCATAAAAAAAGTAGGAATTTTTCTTTTCCCAATGATATATTTTAATCCGCCACTCTTTCCCATTTTTTTTAACCACCAGGCCCTTTTTCTTCACTTTCTTGAGATGGAGCTTTTTAGAAAAAAATTTCGGAAGATACTGCAATAAAAGTACCAAGTTAGAATCAACGGATCAATTTCTTAACTAATTTTTTTATAAAAATAACAGATTTTTGTACCCACCAGTTGCTTCAAATCAAGAGCCTTCATAACTAGGGTAAAACAAGGCCATGATGGTGAATTCTCATAGTGTTGCTTAAGAACAGAAGTATCACCACCCGCAACCCGCTTCATTTCAGCCTTTCATGTAATCAACAAATGTGAGGAAAGGATATTAGCAGCGTCTATGTAAACTTCGATCCACTCTTAAAACTTATTAGCTATAAATACAGAACAAAGCCTGTGTGTAATGCAAGTAAGAACCAAACATTTACCTCCTTTTGCTCAGGTCTTTTGTCCAGTTCTTTAAGCTCGTTATCAAGTTTCTCTTGCAACGAACAATGTTTCAGCTCCTTCTCTTCATCTTCAAAATTATCTGCAATCACATATGATAGGAAATTTCATTTACTGGAAACTAACATGAGCAAAGACCGTTGTGCACAACTATGATAAGTATAATATTACTCGGTTCAGTAGTGCTGGTTTCTTGTTTTTTGGGAGCTTCTGGTTCTTGTGTTTGAGAGTAAGGTTGGTCTGATGCCATCGAAACAAGTTGGATTGCCACTGACTTTCGCCATTCCTTTCTAGCAGCAGTGTTTAGGGCATTTGATTTTACCTGCAAAAGTTCATAAAGTTTGACTTGTTACAGTCGATCTTTGCAAAAATAGCATAAACGTAAAGTCTTGACTTTGAAGTCTAACACACTCAAGACTAGTTGACTTCTTTAGAAAGCAAAAAATAGAATAACAGTAGTCAAATCAAACGTTAAACTATTACTAAAGGGAAATGGTTATGTTGTACCTCTTTTGAAGAAAAAATTGGTCGTGTCAATGGCCCGAAACACTAATCGTAAACATTGAATGAAATGATTACAAAAGTAGGTAAAGTTACAAAGTCTCAAAATTTTGACATAAACTGATTTAAAAGGATTGGCCATTAAAATAAGAATCTTGCAGATTTTTTTTTTTGGGTAAAGGGTTACCCCGGTAAAGTAAGAATCTTGAAAACTTCAACCCATATATTCGGCTCGGCTTATTTGACTTGTTTCCTTTCTAGTTACTTTTTTATTACACACCATTTGATGTGTAAGATATCACATGCAACCCAAACAGAGCCATTTATAAGTAAACGGATAAAAAATTGTCAAAACTCTAGTTTTGAGAAACAGTAAATCAGAGTGAAATACTTACAATTTTATTGTGGATGTCAGACAGTGGCTTTCTTTTCGTGTCATTAACCTCTGCAAGCTTGTCAGATAAAGCTGCCTGAAGAAGCTTAAGCGTGTCAGAATATGATTGCAATAGTAATTTATTTCTTTACCAAGTAAATGAGAAGAAAAAGATGACTTTTAACTGCGACTAGGATTTATTCCGTTTTATTTATTCAATTCTAAAACAAAAGAAAAACGTTATAATGTGAAGAGAAATAGAGCACAAACATTCAATTTCTCCTGACGAGTGAGCTCTGCCTTCTGCATTTCAACTTGTCTAATCAAAGAGACGATTTTTTCCTTCAGACCTCGAATCTCTGAGTGTTTCTCTCTGCAGGCAACTTCTTTATCCCACAGATGGCACCTTCCAAAACCGAGAAAAAAAGATCTTGAATAAACTAAAAAATTCTTAAAACAGATAACCATTAATATGCTTTTTTAATCGCGTACCTTGATGAGGATGCCAAATTGAACAAATTATTCATGACGGTTTTGGCATCAGCAAGAGAACGAACATGATTCCAACGACCTTTGCCACTAAAAGCCCGTTCTCGCTCTTCAGCTTGTGACAGGTGTGAGGCCATTGAAATGATTGTGCTGGATGACGTGGCAAGCATGTTCTCAAGAGCGTAAATTCTTGAATTTCTGGCACCAGGTGACATTGTTTGAGAACAATGACTGCAATACCCCCAAGAGAAAGGCCCATTAATCAAAACTCGAAAGAGAAAACAAAGAGCTAAAAAACCAACTCTGAAGTTAACTATGATGTTAAAGAAAATGAATTTAGCAAAACCTTAGAGGTGATTGCTTTGAGAAATTTGCTTCGTCCTTGAGCTCAGCTACCTCCTTAGCCATTTTTAATCTCCTGGAATTTCAAAACCATAACAATAGTTCAGCCAACCATCTAATATTATATAAAAAACAACTATGTTTAATAGGGTTTTGTAAACTTACTCTTCTTTTTGACGCTCAAATTCGCAACGTACTTCATGCATACGCACGGTAACCTCAAGTTCATGCTCAATTGCTTTCGACAGTGCCTATTTAATAATGTAAGGTAATATTAACAAAACAACATCAATTTCTGAAACTTTATGTAATTCATGTATTATACTCAGTTCCCAGCTCATTTATTATACCTGAACTCCTGGGCCGCCACTGCTACTTCCTACACAAGTGTTTGCAACATTACACATATTGGATATAAAATGTGAAGATAAAACGTTATTGAAAATATTAATTTAGCGAAAGTTTACCATATGTTTCCCGGGAAGTCTTTCTTGATTCCAATACATCCTTTAACCGTTTTCTAGCCATAAAAGCTTCTTCTGTCTTGCGTTGCAGAACCTAACAGAAGTACAGAGATATCGGTATGAAGGTAATGAATAAATGAAGTAAAAGAGATAAACAAAAGCTGCACTGTGCTAAAACTTTCCTTGGCTTAAATTAACTTGAAGGAAACTACATCAAATTAGAATGAGCTTAATGCAGCTTTTAAGACAGTTGGAGCACCTGGGATTCTAAAAGATTCAGATTCTGAAGATAACTTTCCTTCAACTTCTGGGTACTGTCGTCGGAGGTCGAGGAAATATTTGCAAGATTGCACCTAAGTTGTTCAATCTCTTTCTGTCAATCAATCAGAAATATAAATGAGCAAAGTAATACCTTTTCTGCTTATAACCTTTCAAGAACTAAAGTGGGAAAGAACCTGCAAATTTCTCTTTTCTTGTTCCATGTCCTGAACTTTCTTCTCATAGTGTTGCTTAAGAACTGAACTTTCGATTTGATTTGTCATCATTTGCATTTGGGCAGTAACTGGATCACGATTCACCTGCATCATGAAATGATACGATTACAATTTACAACATGGTGGCTAATCAAACTAAAGTCTTATTAAACTTCATGGAAAAATCAATCTTACAATAGCTTTGTTTTGTATGTTACGAGCTCGGTTGGCATACTTCAATGTATTGAGTGTTTCTTCAGCGTTTGTATCAGCTGGACTTACACAAGCTGCATCAAACAAAACAGGAAAAGTAATATTAATTAGACTAACGCAATTGATCACATGTTATAAAAACATATTTCATTGCATAGCTTTAACATGAAAAAGTTGTATAACATCATACCGATCATTACTGTCTTGCTGTTTCCACCAAGCGAGTCCTGTAGTAGGCGGGTTAACTTGCTGTCCCTGTAAGGAACATGCCCTCCTTCTTTCCGCTTCTTATCGTCACCCAGTGCACTTATCACATTGCCAAGAGCTAGGAGACCTCTATTTATATGTATACCTAACAACAAATGGAACAATTATAAACCTCTAACTTAGTACATTATCACATACGGTAAGCTCAAATCTCCTATTACATTACATTAATTTACCTTCTCGTAAGAGCGTCCCATCAGCTCCCGTCTTTTTTGCCTGTTCTGACCCAGCAAGATCAACCAAATGAAGCTTGGCGCTTATTATATCATATTCACTTGTTACTCCAGCAATTCGTTTTTGCTCCATTGAAATAGTAAATATGGCATGTGATCGACTGAAACATAGAAATCACATTTACACAAAGTTAACACTACACGTAAAAGTAGTAAAAGTAACACAGAAGATAATAAGAACATATAGCCATGCATTATATAATAGAGACCTCGATTGACTATTCATATTTGTGCTTCTAGTCGCCCTGCACACAGACCCACGCAGCAGAAACGACGCCATCTCTTCTTGTGAAGTGACTTCAGCTTCTGTTACACCAGCAAGCGAGATGCCACCGTTAGCTGTTTCCCTTATCTGAATAGGCGCCCGAGACGGCCCCGTACCCTTTCCATTCCAATCAGCTTTCGAATAACCCGTGTTACTCGATTCTAATAAATCAAATGCTTCCTCCTTGTATATCTGAAACACGAATATACATGATCTCAGCAAACACAAGATTACCACGAAAACGATAAATGCAAAATTTATTTAAATTTAAACTACCTCAATAAATGACACTCTGAGTAGGTACTCTGTATTCCCTTTCGTCTCCTCAACGTGTCTAAATATCTTTTGCGTAACTTTAGGAATAATTCCATTAGTAGATTCCCCGTTACAGTTAGTCCCCATCATATATGTCTTACCAGACCCCGTCTACAATAAACAAAACATATAAATCACGACCTTAAAAACCAACAACAATCACTGCTTATCTAGGGGGTGTTTGTTTAAGCTTTCTTTTGGGCTTATTAGCTTATGAGGTTTTGGCTTATGTTTCATAAGCTCGCTTTTTTCATGCTTATTTCAAAACTTGTTGGCAGCTTATATAAAAGCTTATTATGTCATAATCAGCTCATATTAATAAGTTTCAAATAAGCCGAAAAAATGAGCTTATAAAACACAAGTGGAAACCACATAAGCTAATTAGGGCCAAAAATAAGCTTAAACAAACAACTAATCAGTACGAAAACAATGATCTCTTCTAAGCTTATTTTTGGGCTTATTAGCATATGTGGTCAACTTATGTTTCATAAGCTTGTTTTTAGTCTTATTTTGAAACTTATAAGTTTACAGAAGCGTATTCTGTCATAATAAGCTCCATAAGTTTCAAAATAAGACTAATTAAAGCTTAAATAAAAATAAGTTTAAACAAACACCCCATAATCACAAAAACAACAACTACCTGTCCGTAAGCTAAAACAGTGGCATTATATCCATGAAAAAGCGCATCAACAAGCGGCGCGACACAATCATCAAATATGCTACTAGACGTAATGGAACTAGCGTTGTAAACGTAATCAAACGTAAACGAATGCGCGCCAATTTGCACCTAATAATTCCATAAACGCAACAGTAATTAATAAAAAAAACAATTAGGGTTGAAATTAGTGTTAAAACTAGGGTTAGGGTTTATGATTATACCTGAGGTTCACCAGGAGTGACGCTAATACAATCGGAGCATCCGGCGGGCGTAACTAACGGCCGCACATTGACGGCGACTCGAACCGACTCAGATCCATCCATTTTATCCATTTTTTTTTCGATTTTGAACCAGATTCAAACCCTAGATATGAAAAAACAACAATTAGATCGATTTGATTGTGGTTGGTGGTTACCTTCCTCTCTTTATGATACATCACTTCTCCATTTTATTAGAGTTGTTGTGTCTGTTGCATTTATTAATAATAAAGGAAGTAAGGAGATGGTTGTTGAAAGAATTTATCATTTTTTACAGGCTTTGTATGTGATGTTCATTTAATGCATCAAGTCATCCATTGTAGATGCTCTAAGGCCGGTGGTCCATGTCTCACCATTCACCTCAGCACCACTTCAGCTTTCTATCTTCTCTCACAATACCTCTAATTGACGGCGACTCGAACCAACTCAGATCCATCCATTTTATCCAATTTTTTTCGATTTTGAACCAGATTCAAACCCTAGATATGAAAAAACAACAATTAGATCGATTTGATTGTGATTGGTGGTTACCGTTAGTGTTATGATATGTGTGTGTGTTTTCGAAGGTGTGTTTAGTGCGTGGGGGTTTAATTTGTGAGGCATGCTACATCCACAAAGGTTTTACAAAAGAATTTTTCACAAAAGATTTGGCATGCATTGATAGGATGATGAAAAATTAAAAGGAAGAGAGAGAAATGAATAAGATGATTTAATTTCTGACAAGTCACTTTGTGAAAGTTTGTTTGTAGAAATTTTGTGGATGTAGCATTTTCCTTAATTTGTAAAGAGAGGGAGAGCAGTGGCCGGTGGGTTTAATTTTAGTCGATCTCACTTGGAATTATGGTGAATGATTTGGGATTTGATTTAGGGAAAATTCCCCCGGTCCAATAAAGTGTTTTATATTTTTTAAACTTTTCAAAAACTTTAAAAAACTTTTTAATTTTGTGTATGTTACTTTTCA
>BQNB010009857.1:0-85628 GCA_026074375.1 Tanacetum coccineum
TTCTTTTTTTTTTTAATTTTGTTAATAAAAATTCAAATTTTCTTAATAAAAATTCAAAATTTCTTAATAAAACAAATAAAATTTTATAAATAGGACAGACCCGAACCCGACCCGACTTGGACCCGACCCGACCCGTTTGACCCGAACCCGACTAACCCGAGTTCAAATAGGGTCGGGTTCGGGTATATTATTTTTAGCCTCGACCCGACTTGGACCCGACCCGTTTGACCCGAACCCGACCAACCCGACCCGATTGACACCCTAGTTGCAGCAGATGTCGTTACCCCAACAACCATTTGTTTTTATTTCATTTAGTTCAGGTTCTTCAATGTTTGTGTACAATGAAACAAGGTTCTTTTTTTATTATAGTAATACACATTTTAGAAGCAATACTACGTCGTTTTTGCCATGTTGCTACAGTAAAATGAACAGTACCCAGCCCACTTGGCTCGGTTACTGCTCATCGGCCCAAAAATAAAAAAATAATAAAAAAAAAAACTTTATAATCCCGTTCTCCTTCTTTGGCCAAAAATAAGCAAAAAAAAAAATTAACGGGACGTACTCTCATTTTAACTGACTTTACGAGTCTTTCATATCGGCCTGGGCCCAAAAAAAACAAAGATGCGGTTTGCGATTGTCATTAATTAGACAAACAAAATATTTAAATGAGACCGAAAAAATAAACCCGCACAAAATAATACTACGTCGTTTTTGCCATGGTGCTACAGTAAATGAACAGTACCCAGCCCACTGGGCTCGGTTACTGTTCATCGGCCAAAAAAAAAAACTTTATAATCCCGCTCCCCTTCTTTGGCCAAAAATAAGAAAAAAAAAATTACGGGACGTACTCTCATTTTTAACTATTTACGGCTTTCTATCGGCCTGGGCCAAAAAAAAAAAACAGAAAACACGCTAGCGATTGTCATTATAATATAAGAACAAACAAACTATTAACATGAGACGAAAAAAATTAAACCGCGCAACAATAATATGAAAAAAAAATTTGAATCAAACAAAATAAGAAAAAATTTACAAAAGTACTGATTTACTCAGATAAAAAATACCCGCAACATTAGGCCCAACATATTTGCCCATATAAAAAAACAAACTAAAACTGGGCTCGGTTACTGTTCATCGGGCAAAAAAAAAAAAAATTTATACATCCCGCACCCCTTCTTTGCCAAAATACGAAAGAAAATTTTTTTCAAAGTGATATACGTCGTTTGGACTAGGTGTACAGTAAAAGAACATACCGGCCATTTGGCTCGGTTACTGTTCATCGGCCCAAAAAAAAAAACCTTATATAATCCTTCTCCATTCTTTGGCCAAAAATAAGAAAGAAAAATTTTACGGGACGTACTCTATTTTAGACTACCCACTAGGCTCGGTTACTGTTCAGCGGCCAAAAAACAAAAAAAAAAAACTTTATATCCCGCCTCCCCTTCTTTGGCAAAATAAGAAAAAAAAATATACGGGAACGTACTTCATTTTTAACTATTTCGCTTTCTATCGGCTGTGACAAAAAAAAAAAAACGCGCGATTGTCATTTAATATAAGAACAAAACAAACTATTAAACATGAGACCGAAAAAATGAAGCCGAAAAAAAAAATTAATGCCCCACAACAACACGCGAAAAATTAACGCCCGCAGCAACGCGCGGGTAATCTTGCTTGTTATTTATAATGTTTCTACTTTTTACCTTTCAGTTTCAAACTTGTTATTATGTCGTAATCCATCTCGAATATATTTTGGTTTTTCTCTTATAAATGGTCCTCTTTGTTCTAGTCTTAAACACAACCGGCTAATATGATTTGTATTAGTTTGATCTATGATCTGCTGTTTTGGCAAATGAAGGCTTTTATGATGATAGCTTTAAAAATAAGACACCTTAAAAAGGTTTATATGAGCTTTTAATATTTAGAACTTAAAATAGAATTGAGATTTTGGTCCGGTTAATTATATAAATACCCTTAGCTTTTGTTTTGTACATTTATATGTTTTGTCTTATTTTATTATTTTACACCTCAAAACTTAACCTTTAGCTGCTTTAACATTTCAGCTTCAACAAAAGCTATCTATTTTTGCTAAATACACCACCTAATGCGAAAAAATGATGAGTGCTTAGGATTCTAGACTATTCTCCACAAAGAATAGGGGATATTAGATTGAATAGCATGAAAGGTGATGAAAACGTTATAGAAGTTTCTCTGTTGAGTTATTCCGTGAAAGAGCGTGGAAGTATTCTACAAAGCTCATAGAATGGTCCATCTAATAATAATAGTGTAGAACAACATATGTACATGACAGAATAGTAGTATATATAAGGGTGTCTTTTTTGACACGACATAACTCAAATCACTTGTGTTATCTCTTATAAAGTTTTATTCCAGATCAATTAATATAATGAACACAATGAGGAATACCGTATTAAAAAGCGTACACACAAAACAAGCCAGCAACTACATAACCATTTATTTAAGAAATGTAAATACAAACATACCCAACAAGTATATAAAGTAAATTAATATAAATCTTCAACTAAATACATGTCAAAGACATCTCCTATTTCACATCGACGATATATCCATTCGATATTGTTATCTTCTTTAACTATTAACATTCATAAGTTGATATATATATCATTGGCCCATTGTATTAGTTGATTATAGTAAAAACTGTTAGGGTTAATACCACAAATCATACCTTCATCTCCACCCAAGTAATAATTACGTGAAATCTTTTCACAACTCTACCACCATAACGCATTCAACACATATACGACCAATAATGTTGTAAAAAGCAGATTCCATATATTATTAAAAACGACAATAAATGTACTTAATTTGTGCCACCAATTTTCAACGTAGTGTTTGTGCGTAATGAAAGAAGGTTTGGGGGTAAATTAAGTTTCTACTTTGGACCTTTTAACTTGTGACAAATGACTATTTTTCAGGTTAATATTTTATTATTAACTCGTCATTTTTTATTTTGAACATATATGTACTTAATTTAACCTAAAATTGGGAAGTTATCCCGTGCATAACAAGAAACGTCTTTGGATGCACACAGACTTTTGATTAAGTTTAGTCTACATTATTTACATATTATCAATCTCATGAGCATTATTCTTACAAGTCATATACATTTGGTTAAATCACTTTTTACGTAACTCGTTTAAACTCACGTTTTAATGCGTACATGCATGCACAAATTACTTAGTACCCTCACAACCTTTAAACTAACACTTTAAATAATTATATACTTTCAAAATACAATATTTCCCTCCCTCATAAGTCATACAAAACAGCACCTTAGACTTTTATACACAAAATACCAAAGATTTTATATTACACCTAATATTACCAACTAGTTCACCAATTCTCTTACAAACACCAACTATGTCATAGATTTCTTACACAACCAACTCCAAACCAACCTCCTCCCTCATTTTGTACACAAACCCACGTTACTCCCCCTCACTCGCACCATACTTCCATCAAAATCTTGTCTATATGTCCTCTAGATATTTCTTAAGTCTTGCACTATTGCTTCTTATACTTGCACTTCTCTTTTTCTTCTCATTTACCACAACAATAACACACAAACTTTCTCATCCTCTCTACAAATTTTGACAACCCCTATAGGCAAGAACAAGATCATTTTCAAGCTTGGTTAAGTGTTATACAAGATCATTTTGTAAAAGGGTTTCATAAGCTAGGGCTTATACTTGATAAACTAGGATTTTCATTAGTTATTTTGGGTAATCTTGCACACTTTGGTTCTCAAATCATCACCATCTCTTTGTAAGCATTTTCATACTCATTTCATACATATTTACATTCTTATTTATCATTTTATGTTCATTTTATATCACCTTTAGTTGCTTTGTGTGTTGAAAGTTTAATATGAAACAAGAAACTAAACCCTAATAGCTTGCTGATTTTTCAGTCGAATTTAGCATAGGAGAAACCCACTTTATAAATTTTCTGGGCAAGAACCCTCTGGCACACGTTTAGATATAGGTCTTAACTAGTCCCACGTCAAATTTCATAATTTTTGGAGTTGATTTGATACGGTAAACAAATTTTATACAATCGGGTGTCAATACCGACAAGAATCTGAGTTCTGAATTTCAAACGTAGTTAGCACCATCCTAGGAGTGTTTTGAGTGTCAATCTTGTGAACATGTGGTAGATAAGACTTCAAATTAAACGTAGCAAGTCAAATGGAGTCATAAGGATGAGTAACGCAGGAGATATAACCTTTAGAAGTCGGGTAATATTTTTTGGAAATTCACAGATTTGAGTCTCGTGTATAAAACGAATTAACTGTACAAATGGTAAATATCTGATGTTTGGGGGCCACATTTTTGGAAAGTAGACTCAAACGATCGACGTAGGCTTTTGAAACACGTGATTTTGTTAGAAAAAGAGTGATTTATGGCCCGACGAAGTCGAGAAACTCTTTAAAAACTGTGACAGCAGGTCCGAACTTTAGAGTAATTAAACCGACACTTAAAGTATGTTTTCCCAAAGAGAGGTCTTGATATATTGAAAGTAGACATATTCACTTATGTTTAGAGAGTTTAATGGATAAAAAGTAGATATACTCATTTAAACTAGGGTTTAAAACCTCTTAAAACTTGTTTTGGAGTTTTAAAAGTTGTAAAAGATGTGTCATTCGATTTTCTTAACTTTTGACTTGCGTAACTAGATAAAACCTCACTATGGGTATACGAAGGTGATAAAACTTTATAAAGCGCATATGCATTGTTACATCTTATTGTCGTAAACTTAAAACGGCTTAACATTATCTAGGTCGCGGTTAGGACTCATTGTTTGGTTGTACTTGTGATATTTCCGAATTTCACTACTTTGCTTGAGGTGAGTTTATAGCCCCACTTTAACTTGTTTATTCACTATTTTATAAATCTTGGGGTGAGATACATTGCTTGTTTTTACTTATGGACGCAAGTACCTTTCTTTTTAAATGATTACAAATTACCCTAAGTAACGATAATCCTTTATTGCCTGAATTATCATGAACCGTTAATTACGTGTTGTAAGCGCGAGTGTTATAAATAGATCTATTAGGATTGACATCCCCGTTCGGGTAAGTTAAGCTTTTACTAGTTTCAGAGGACCGAACTAACGGACATATACCATATCGGACTTAGGGTGTTGCGGATTGAACACCTACTAGGGTACTTTGATTGCATTAAATTTCATACATACTTTGTTGTAGCTTCGGTTTCATGAGCTTAGTGCAATCGTAATTACTTTTCTGAATATTGTATACCAAGCAATAATTACTTGAAATCTTGCGATCCAACTTTACTTACTTGCTTAAACCTATGAACTCACCAACTTTATGTTGATATTTTTAAGCATGCATTTCTCAGGTGCCTAACTTGGTATGGCGTAACTCAAGTGCTTTGGGTCTTCATGCATTCAAGATAATATTTTTATGGACTTTCCATGCACTACTTTATCCTCGTTGTATTTTAAAACTATGATTTCGATTTGATGCAAACTTGGGACAAACTTGTTTTTAACTTATCCATTTCAATGAAACAACGAGGTTATCTTTTAACGACTCATGTAGAGGTCGTTCTTCATTATCTTGTGCTTATGTATTATGAAGTAACGCCTCCGGTTATCTTTTCGCTGCTACATACTTTGGGGGTGTTACATAACTTTTGTTTACTTTTTTTTCTTGAATGAATAATGTATTTTTATAAAGCATCTTCATACACGATATAGTTTCATAAAATGTCACATCAACACTAACTTTTTCGTCTAAATGTTTCACAATGAATCAAACCTTGCACAATTTAACAAGATTCCAAATCATCATATTTTCAATTGTATAGACACTCAACTGTATCAAGGTAAGTGTAAGGGGGAAAACCCACAATTGATTTTTGGTTGAAGTACAAACATAAAAAAGGGCCAATCATCGTGGTTTTATAAATGTTTTATTGGTATAGAACCCATATAGCACCATTTGTTACGTAGCTCTTTTAACAGTGTTGCGAGACCAATGCTACTTCACATTTCTAATCCATGAAACACTCCACCTAACCGCATTGTAGATGCCCTTACTCACATGAAACTGGTACATTGGCTTAAGAGGGTATTCAGGGTTGCTTATTAATTTGCTTGTGCTTAAAAACAAGTGCTTTAAAAGTGATTTGATTATTCTCCAAAACATGCAAGATATAAACGTTTTAAGTTATATATGAGAGTAAAAAAGTCATTCTAAATAACAATACAAAAAATAAGCAGCTCCTTACCTGCTTATAAAACACTAATTTTATGCTTAAACAAATCATATAAGCAGGAAGTATTTGGATGGAAAAACTTTTTTTTACTAAAAAACAAATACGATAAGAAAAAAAATCAATCCTAAAAACACTCTAGAGCTTTAAAGAGAATCTTTTGTTTAATAAAGGAAAACTCCAATCAGAGGTTTTGACATCTTAAAATTCTAAATCATTCCTTATTATGTAACAATTAAATTATTATTATTATAAATCTGGGTATATGATGAGGCAGTCAAGGTATCTAATTAAGAGTGTGATGGTGAAAAGGCTTATAGTGGTTATGAATCAAGAGTTGATATAAAAGAAAGCAGGAAAAGGCGCTATGAAAGCCTTGATATGAACAAGAAAAAGAGACCATGAACGATAGAAACTTAAATAACTTTGTTTCTTATTTTATAAAGTTTTATCAACTCATATAAGTATTTTCTTAGTCCACTTGTTTTTTCTTGTGCTTTATTTAATTTTTATATCGTTGAGTGTTCGAGTAAGACTAACTAAGTAGGAAATAAGAATCGCACGATGAGCTTATAGAGACACGTCTATGACATAATGCTCACATTCAAAAATCAAATTCCGTATCATTTGTCTTTTGTTGATATCATAGTCGTATCTTTAATTCTTTTGTTTAGCGTTAATGGGTTAAGTAACAAATTTATAAGATAACATACCTCTTAACCGTTAATCTACGGTATTTTCCCTTTATAAACATGCTATTCATTTTTTGTAGTTGTGATACATGATATTAAAACCAAAATAATTTAGATGTCTCCACATTTACAGTAAACTCAACAATTATTCTTATTTGATTGCTTCAATGACTTTGTTAAAGAATATAAATGGTGAGTTCTCGAGACTTTACAAGCATTAGGATTCAATGTGTAATGTGTTCTAATGATACATCTTTTTGTGTGAGAAACTTCTCAACCAAATAGTTGTGTATATATGTAAGAAAAGTAGTTTTTGTTCTTAAAAAAAAATACAAAACTGCTCTTTTGTGGCAAATATTAGGGTTGCTGTTTGAAAATTAGCTTTACACATTAAGAACCGGCTTAGCATTGTGATTATAAATATTCTGATATTAAGATGATTAATTCCCACGATCACAACAAGGCGACAAAACAATATAACCTTAAACAACAAAAAACAAATCGTATCTTGATTGTGATATGTGGTTGTTCAAAAAGATTAATAGATGGGGATAACGATGTCCTACAAATTATAGATGGTGTACTTCACTTTATGTTGTTTAGAGCGATTTTGTTCATGATGACAAAGATAATGATGATCGGAGTCAAGAATATGATATGATAGAATTAGATATGGAAGAGATTATTCTAGAGAAGTAAAGATTACTTGCACAAAAAACCCGGACTAAATAAGAAAAACATACAAGAGATGAATGATGCTTGTGATGAAGCATGGTGCAATGAATAGTGTTAAAATATAACTCTTTCTTGGAACACAAACTACAAGGAATAACTTTTCCTATTGTGTATTCTGTTTTGTAGTGTGTTATGGTTTTGTCAAAGAGTTAGCCGCTTGGTGTTTCTTGAAGGTCTAAAAGTGTCAAGCCGCTAAAGTTTTTTGGGAGTAGCTATTTATGCCTTCATCGAGTCTTGAGAGAGGCATAACTCTGCCTCACTCTTCTTTCTCAACTCTCCCATTGCTCCTTTCTTTAAAATATCGCAACCCTAATAATTTGATCTTAATTTTTGCTATTGTAATAGAACTATTGATAAGATAATCAATAGTGTCATACGAGATTAGCTGTGGTAACTAGTGAGATTCTGACTCAGATCAGTCCTTTTGATCTCTTGGTTTTGTAATATTGTTGTGGTTGTTGATCTTGAATATTGTAATAGAACTATTGATAAGATAATCAATAGAGTCATACGAGATTAGTTGTGGTGACTAGTGAGATTCTGACTCAGATCAGTCCTTTTGATCTCTTGGTTTTGTAATATTGTTGTGGTTGTTGATCTTGAATTGAGATTCAAGATCTATTAGTGTTGGTTTTAATAAATTTTACATGGGAGCAAGGTCATCTTCTTGCTCTGTGATGATTTAAAAAAAATTAGGGTTTTCATAAGTTTTGGGGTTTTCTTTTATGTTTTTAAATGTTCTTGGTCAATTAACTATTGTTAATTGATAAATCTTGTATTATTCTTCTTTATCTGAAAGTTTTTTTAGGCAACCTCCAATTTTTAAAAAATTTAGGGTTTAGGTAATTTTGGGGCTTCTGTTCTTAAGAGGCTTCTGGTGATCAATTAACTATTGTTAATTAGTTTGATTGTTGATTTACTGGGTTCTTGGAAGTATTTGGAGAAAACCATAATTTTTGAGAAATTGTAGTTTGGTTGATTTGATTGGTTCTTTCTGGTGGATTAAAGATTCTGGGTTCTTGTAGCTCTTTGACTAAGTGAATCAAAGGGTTACAGGAGTGATTTTCGCTGCTTATTGTTGTTTTGCGTTCTCTATAACACCCCTCACACTCGGTCTTTTTTATTTTCTGCATTATATTGTTGAAGGATAGGTAAAGGCACTATTGTGAAGTTTGTGGTTGATTGAGGTGTTTATTATTGTTTAATTTTGTCTCTTTGTCGTTGACCTACCACTTTAAGCGGCAATGAAGCCTGGGAAATACTTGATTTAATCTTTTATTTGTGTTTTTTATTATGAAAATGAAGACAAGTAGTGTTCTAATTCTTCATCCCCCCACTTAAGATATACAATGCCCACGTTGTATAAATATAACATATAAATAGTTGGTACAAATAAATGTTTTTACGAAGAACTCAAATAAGCAAAACATAAACACAAAAGATAAAGACTTTTGTAGTTTTGATAACCTTTTTACGTAGCAAAAGCCCAAATAAAACATCAAAATAAATAAATAAATACTAATAAATATAAATAAAGTAAAAGTAAGTTACATAAATAAATAAATAAAAAGACATAAATAAATATAAATAAATTAAAAATTAGTTGCATAACTCATTTTATGGTTTCCTATGAACTTAAAACGATGTAATTGGCCTCCCAATATTCAGTACGTGATAAAACTGAATACATAAACTTAATGCCCGTTTGGTCAAATTGCAATCGTATCAACTAAAAAACAAAAAACAAAACGGGTACATATAAAATATACACGTAAAACATTTAAGTTGTGCGTAGTAACAACATGGCGTTTTAACTAACATGTTTTCCGTTACATTGATGAAACGCATTCATGTTTTTAAAACTTATTTCGAAAGAGCCTTATGTGTTTTAAGCTTCTTTTAACTACCTAAACATTACGCGTCACGTTTCAATTACACGCATCATCATGCTTACACCTACCCAACGCATAGAAACCTTATGCAATCAACAATTAAATACAACTAATGCGCAACGCACGAGCCTGAATGCCTCATAATCTGATAAACTTCAACTCTTTCATAAAAATTGTACTCATTAAATATTATGCATTAATTGAGACTATCACAAAAAGAAGGGTCATAGAGTTTGCCACGACTTACCTCTCTCACCCTCTTTATTATCCATTTTTTAACAGGACAAAATTGTTTTTAATTTTTTTTCTTATATTTTATTTATTACTATTTTTTTACTTTATGGTTTATGTTTCGCAGTTTTTTTCAAACAGTTTTACTTATTTTATTAACTGACAGTTTTTATGCTCTGTATTTTTTGCATTTTTATATTAAAATAAAAATAAAAATGAAATGATGTGTATAAAGGAGCTAGAAGGTTCCTTCTTCACCAAGAACGTGTTGCCCAATTTATACTTTTGCAGAAAATTATAATAAAATCAGAATCAATCCGTTTTATAAATAAATTTTAAAAAAATGAAAGAATTAGAGCTAGAAGAAGCTGCTACGCCTTCCGATTCAGATCCTCTTCTTCCTCCTATTCATCAAAACGTTGACTCTCAAACGCCGTTACCGTCACCGTCACCGTCACCGTCACCGTCACCGTTACCGTCTTCTGGTGATGAAGAAGAAGGTTCTATTGCCACGTGTCGTATCTGTCTTGAATGTGACGGCCCAGAAGGTGGTTTACATTGATTTAAGGGTTTTTCTTATAAAATAAAACACGTTAAAACGATTTAAGGTTGTGCGTAGTCAACAACCTGGCGTAATTTAAACTAAACATGTACATTCCTTTACATTGATGAAACGCATTCCATGTTTTTAACACTATATTAACGAGAAGAGCCTTATGCTGTTTTAAGAGCACAATTTAAAACTACCTCTAAACATTACGCGTCACGTTATCAATACCACCATCATCATCTTACACCTACCCAACGCATAGAAACCTTAAGCAATCAACAATTAAATACAACTAATGACGCAACGCACTGAGCCTGAATGCCCTCATAATCTGATCAACTTCAGACTCTTTCACAAAAAATTGTAACTCATTAAATTATTACGTGCAATTAATTGAACTATCACAAAAAACGAATGGTCACTAAAGTTTCCACGACTTTACCTCTTCTCACCCCTCTTTTACTATTATCATTTTTGTAACAGGAAAAATTGCGTCATTTTAATTTTTATTTTTCTTATATTATTCATTACTACTAGCTATTTTTAACTTTATGGACATTAATTTTTCAGCAGGTTTTTTCGAAACATTTTTACTGTATTATATTAACTGACAGGATTTTTATGCTCTGAATATTGTTTGCATTTTTATAGAATTAAAATAAAAATAAAAAATGAAAGCATGGAGGATATAAGGAGCTAGACGGTTCCTCTCGACCAAGAACGTGTTGCCCAAACTTATACTTTCGCAGAAAATTAAATAAAATCTCAGAATCAATCCGTTTACTAAATAAATTTTTAAAAAAATGAAGAGAATTAGAGCAAACAAGAACGCATGCTACGCTTCCGATTCAGATACCTCTTCCTCTCCGATTCAACAAAACGTTGACTCTCAAACGTCCGTAATACCGTCACACGTCACCGTCACCGATCACACCGTCACGTTCTACCGTAACATGTGCCCCAGGGGCGCGTTATTAATCATTATCAGGCCCCACAAATAACTGCTGGCCAATCAGGCTGTGACACACAACCTGATGTCAAACCCTTGATTTAATTCTTGTTTCTAAAATTTTATTATCTGTTGCTATTGTTATATATGTTATTATACTTAAAAATTTAAGTTGACTAGTTTTAGACGATTTTGCCCCCCGAGTAATAGGCTAATAGCTACTTCCCTTTCGGCATTGACCCCATAGCAATATATTAAGCGCAAACGCTAGTTGCTAGTAAATGCTCCTTCAAGTAGCATTTTGATTTGGAGCGTTTACAAAAATTAGGACTGCTAGTTGCTTTTTACCAAACAAGCATTATGTACAAAATGCTAAACACTAGTTGCTAGTTGCTTCAAAACGCTCTCCGGCAAACATACCCTACATCTGTTTATGTTTATGCTTGTATCTATGCTTACGTATTCCTCTCCCCCTATATGAGTATGTGTGAGGGTGAATGTGTGAAATTACATGAGTAAGGAAAATATATTAGCATATAACACATAGAAAGCATACAAGGCGAACATCATATACCATCATAAAAACTTAGAAAAATAGCATAGTGGGCGCATAGAGACTAATTAGGCCATTTATTTAATGCTTTGTAATTCTAATCTTAATTAGGAATATGTTTAATGGTTGTGGTATAGCGGTTAGGCTGCGTACATCTGAATCAAAACTCGCCTTCCCTGGGTAACCTGATTACCCGTTTTAATGATTGTGCTATTCACTGTTTTTTAACTCTGACTGAGCAAATTAGGACTTGACTGTGTGATAAGGTGTTGAAGTTATATGTACACGTATCGGCGGTGTTACTATTATGATTTATGAATGAGAGTTATGGGAGGTGTGACTAATGTTAATACTTCTGATAATTTACAAATTTCTGTAATTTTATGGTATTTCCATGGATTATTGCACATGGTTAATATTTCGTTAAATTTCATCCATTTCTTTTTTGTGTAGATGACGATTTGATTTCTCCATGCATGTGCAAAGGCACGCAGCAGTTTGTGCATCGATCATGTCTTGATCATTGGCGATCTGTCAAGGCGAGTGCTGCTCATTTCTTTCATTGCTTCATATTGGATATATGTGTTGTACATGTGGTACGTTTTCTTACTGTTAACTTTTTCTTAGCAGGAAGGTTTTGCGTTTTCACATTGCACGACTTGCAAAGCCCAGTTTCATCTTCAAGTTGTTGACTTAGAGGAGAACTCATGGCGCAAAATAAAATTCAGACTTTTTGTTGCCAGGGATGTTTGCCTCGGATTTTTGGTTATACAAACAGTGAGTATTTTAACTTTACTTACTATTCATGTGTTTTTGAACTCGAGTATTGTTGTATAGTAATCTTGTTTCGCCCATGTTACTTGCTGCTGCTGTTATGTAATCGCCTCTGAAAAATATCAGAAGGGTTGGGTGTAATCATTTTTACTGTCACCCGGTCTCTCTTGATGTGATTAATTCGCGAGTTGTGAAGTTTGGATTATGAACTTTATTTTGTCTGCATTGCTAAATGTCTACATTGGTTTATTAGATTCTTATTCGGGTTGCTGATTTCTCTAAATTGAACGGTTTATAAGCTTGACTAAGACTTGAATTTGATTGCATGGTGGAACCATTCGAAAAGCAAGCTCTTAAGTTAGCATTGTGAAGCTGTTATTGGCCTTTACTCTTTCGATGCATGTGTGTTCTTGTTATCCCCCTTGCCTCGACCCCGTCTTCTTATAGCAAAAGTAGATTGACAAGCAAAGCAAACACCCACATATGCATCTGTATCTGAGTAAATAGTGCGTGCGTGTGTAGTTGATTGTCAAGAATATATAAGCTGTTCCAACTTCTGAGTAATTCAAATACTCTGTCAAACAGGTGATTGGAATGATGGGAGCCCTAGCATATTTTGCTGACAAAGACGGGTCTTTCAGAGATTCATTTAATGATAGTTGGGACCAGATATTGTCAAGGCATCCTATACCATTCTACTATTGTATTGGTAATTTTTCACATGATATCATATAGTTATGGCGATTCATGGTTTAGACATTGGCTTTTATGGTCACATGAAAAGTAATAGCAAATACGGGCTGAAACCTAATCTTTAACTATGTGTTGTTTCATAAAGTACATTTATGTGGTTACCGTGTATCAAGCTTCTGTGTCTTTGTAAGACAGGTCATTTTTTTGTTCGTTGCTATATGGTTTTCTTTAGCTGTTGTATTTTGTTCAACAGGGGTCCTTGTCTTCTTTGTGTTACTCGGATTCTTTGGGATCATACTACACTGCTCTTCCTTCAATAGCGATCCGAGGATGGCGGGCTGCCAAAACTGCTGTTACGGCTGGGGGGTCTTGGACTGTTTTCCAGCATCTGTCGAGGCATGCTTTGCTCTGGTTATAGTTTTCGTGGTGATATTCGCAATTCTTGGTATTGCTTATGGGTTTCTTGCTACCACCATGGCGATTCAGAGAATTTGGCAGAGACACTACCACATCCTCACCAAGAGAGAACTTACACAGGTATCCTGTTTACAATTTTTGAGTTAACCATCGCGGCAGAGAGTATCGATGAAATAATACTAAAGGTTTGCTTATTGGCCAGCTGTATAGTATAGCAATTTACTTTAGTCCAGTTCCTATTTCAGCTGACCATCTTCATTTTGCCAAAAATAACCCTTAAAAACGTTCACTATATTTGATTACGTCCCCAAACTTTTAATATTATGATTACATAGTCAAAAATAATGTCATGCTAGTAAATTCAACCATGTTGACTTTTTTTATGTGATGCTGAGAAACTTGTTAAATCTGACAAGGTAGGTATTACTAAAAAACGGAATTCTGAATGTTCTGTGCTTTTCACTGGGATAAAAACTTTGTTACTCACAATAGAAACTGGATCAAAGTTGGTCACGAAGTATTTTATGTAATTTTGTTCAATTTTTCCCTTACACAGGATTATAGGATTTATTTGATAAGCAGTCACTATATAACTTATTTTGCATACTGTGACTTGTTGAACACACTTTTGCTCACTCGACCACTGACAAGTGACAACACACTTATTTCATTAGTAACGCATTTGCTCGTTTTTTTGACAGGAATATGTAGTGGAGGATCTTCACGGGTGTTACACCCCTGCCAAACTGGACCCCGAGCATCTGGAACGCCTAAAGATGCTAAAGCTTTTGTAGCGAGATAAGTGATTAGTCACACTCTCTTAAACAAGATCTTAGTCCTGAATCCGAGAGATGATGTGATGATAGCTTCTGATGTTGTAGGTTAAAACTGAGAGGCTAATGCAGGTCCAATTCACTAAAGAACCGATACTTCACTTGTGTATTATATAACGCTGATTTTGTTTGATATGTTTGTATTTACATGGCGCCCATGGATTTATTTGGGGTACAGCTTTAATGGTTTTGATTGTGTTATGAGGTGTAACTTCGACCATGTTAAACACACTACAATATGCTGTACATATGAATGGGTCCGGTTTGTCTGATTCCTGGTTCAAGTTCTTTACATATTCGGTTCTTGGCTCAGTCAGGTTCAAAACATGACCAAAATGGCTTTTCTGATTTAGGCTTATTTATTTTAGTTGAAGACATTCCATTGTATAAACGGTCTGGCCCTAGCTTAGAAACGAAGCGGTGTGTAGTTTTACTATTTTCTACTTTTCATCTGGTCTGGTTCTTGTTCCATTTAGACTTCATGGTCATATTAATGTCCGTTATCTTTATTTAACGTGTTAGGCAGCTCCGTTTTGTATCTGGCCTTAGCCTAACTGGCACAACTGGATGGCAGAGATGGTGGGA
This sequence comes from Tanacetum coccineum, assembly GCA_026074375.1. Lineage (NCBI taxonomy): Eukaryota > Viridiplantae > Streptophyta > Magnoliopsida > Asterales > Asteraceae > Tanacetum > Tanacetum coccineum. The sequence goes on from BQNB010009857.1 coordinate 15,186, forward strand.
GTTGATTGTACGACAAGTGCATACTGGTTCTAGTAGTTTTGACTTCTTCACCTGTTATACTCATAACCCAACAACTTAACACATAACGATAATACCGTTGGAACATATGTATCCACCCATTACTGGATGAGTGGCGGACCTACGATGAGGGGTCATTAAGTGCATTTCATAAGACTCAAAATGATTTCTAACAAAAAAAAATTGGACAAGGTTCATTTCCGAAAAATCAGTGTTTTTAACACATTTTACACTAAGCAACTTGATATTCCAGAAAACATTCACAAATCACGATAATAGCATAGCATCTTTAGCACCAAGACGGAAAGAGTAAGACCATGGATTACGAGGTACACATACATATCGATCTTTACAGAAAAACAACGCAACATTATAATATAGTGTTCTTAAATTAAATTCCCTTCATTGTGTTAACTGCAGGTTTATGACTACCCTGCTGATACTTCCAACTTGGATTTTTGACGAATAATCTTATACATGGGAGCAGCAGTTAATTTAAGGCCTGCATGAACGACACTTACCTCAAAAATTAGCAGCCAATGGTTTAAATTCGACGAATAAAGGCTATGTATCAACAGACATAAATTCTCAACGAAACAAACAGTCCTTAACAGCTTTACTCAAATTCATATTAAACTTATAATCATACCAACAAAAACGTCCATGATGTAAAGTACTTTTGAGTGTTTTGATAAAACTAGTTTTCCGCTTTATATAAGAGTTAATAACCACTGTAAGATAAGCAGACTCCATACTTTCTAATTCGATGATGTTAAAAACAATACTTTGTTATTTGATATTGTACAAGACTAAAAGGTAAGCCTTAGGTTAGTTTATCATAAAAAGGGTTACGGGTTTTGCCAGAAAGCCATCTCCAAACATCTCTATCAGGTGGTAAGATCAACCAGCATGGTGTACCTAAGTCAAAGACGAACTAGCCGCGAAAAAAACCTTTTTTCACTGACATGATAACCAAAACTCAAATAATAAGTAATCAAGATTTGTCGAATGCTTGCGTAATTAATATTGTTTTGTACGATGTCGTTTCTAATATTAATTATTTTTAATAAAAACAATAAAGTAGGTGGTATGCAAAGGATCTATTTCCGGTGTCTATTAACCGTTTCACTTTTAACCTTTTTCTCATTTCGGCACACTTTACCCAATTCATAACCATAGACTCTACGAGCTGCAGATGAGAAAAAATCTTGAAATTCTCGTGTTCATATCATCTTAGGAGATATAATAGAGATTCATCATGTTAAATGTGATATATCACAAGCACACTAAATAAAATGCAGTTGGCTGTCCGGCATCTTGTATTATATATGCCTGCCTGCGTTTTTACACCCATGTTAATGACTTTATATTTATTCATCTATAATTTTCTCAGATTCACTACTCAGTTCTATCTATTATGTAGTGGGACCAAGGATTAATAGACAATTCGAGCAATATAGCTTATCACGCAGTATACAAGGTAGCTAACAGCAGAAGTCAATGTAATTTCTATCGCCGTATCTATGAACTATTAGCCACAACAAACACAGTTTCAAAATGTTGTATATGCAACCTCAATATCTAAAAAAGATCATTGAATTATTAAAAGGGTCCAGATTGATTATCCTTTTTATTTATTATTTTGCCATTTGAATCATCAACATCTTCAACAGATGTAAGAAGTAACAGTTTGAATATAGACAACATTATAGTATGAAAACTATAAAGTAAACAACGCATCGTTTACGGAAAACTTATAGTATTGAATCAAATAGTCTTCAACGGAGCAAGCTTTGAAGGGCCAGAACCACACATTTATGGTCTAGTACATCTCTATCCTTGTTAGAAGATCAAAAAACAGCACTTCTAAGAAGTTGATCAGCTGTTGCACTAAGCAACTTTGCATGTATCTTCATATTCAATCGCTTGAATAACTCTCCCATCGTAAACCCCCTTCTCAATCTGCACCTTCGCACAAAACTTATCAGTATTAACACTCAAAAACCTTGCATTCGACCCACAATACGCACCATTCACAACCCTCACAACCCCACCAATTTGCGGAATAACCGTCTCTAACTCTTCTTGATCCACCCTCAACTTATGCTTACTCTCAATCATCTCAATCTCACCTACATACTTATCAATCACCTTACGCACAACACCCTTTTGCTTATAATACCCCTTATCAGCCAAATCTTTATTCATCACTCTTAGTACAATTTATGTTACGGGTTTAAATTGGATTTGGAACGCTTGTTGGGCCGGGCCAACAAGCTGCGAACGGATTGGATCTTGTACTAAATCAAGTGATCTGGATGATTGCCTGCACAATGAGAGTAAACCGTTAGCCTTACCGTGGGGGCGGACCCCACGATTAGACTCCGGCGTAAGAGTAAGAGAGCATGTTGTCAGATATGTGTGTCAGAGTGAGAATATTGTGTACCTCTTTGGAATGTACGATGATTCCTATTTATAGGCTAGTAATACTAGGGTTTCCTAGTATTTCGCATATAATCTGTTGGTGGCCAGAGTGAGACCCTAAGGGCAAGGATCCGTCATAATCGTGATTGCTGCAGCGAACTACCTTCCGCGAACGTTGGTGAATCCGCTGCAATGTATTGCGGAAGCGGAATAGGGATAGTCCGCGTCCATCTTAATATGTCCGGGCAGCTGCCAGTACGGGACTGGGTTTAGTTTCAGCCCTATATGCTTGTAATCGGATCTAGTTAGGCCAATGCCTTATTCTGATAGTGTGAGTTTGGCCCAAAGTCATGTTAGACTTCCTATACGTCATCAAGTCCCCCCAGTTTAGTATGTTTACTGCATGCGGTGTAATATAGCGTGCGGTTAATATTACTAGACTATAATATTTCTGTGACGCTGCCAACTCCTTATTCCGCAATCGTTGATTTATTCCGCAACAAGTTAGGTAAGGTTGGGTGACGTGTTTTTACCCCAACCTTTCTTTTTTTCTGTGACATGACTTGTTGTCAGTCATATTGTTGTCATCACTATCTTTTATATTCAAACTGCTCCGTTGATTGGGATGACCTATACACGTGTCTTGATCTCGTACTTTTTTACATTTACTATACCAAGAGTATAAATATTCGTCAAATTTCGCTGCTCCTCTTCTTTACTCTTCTTTACTTGCGACCGCCATTGTTAAAATTTCTTCAAGCTTTCTAACTTTCCTCTTATCCTCGTAATTCGTGTGAAGATTTTGCTTAGGGTTTTCAGGTTAGGCTCGATTTCTTCTCTTATTTCGTCATGAGTACTATTACCGATATAAAATCTGTCCTCACTCAGAAGAATTTTGATGCTTTATGTCGTAAATTCCACATTCCCGAGGAGGTTCATCCTCAACTACCGACTCCTGACCAAACTATTCATGATAAACCTGAGGGGAAAATTGGTATTTACACCAGGTTCTTTGATTTTGCCAATTATCGATTGCCCCTTTCTTCTTTCTTTGTCACTGTACTTAGGTATTTTCGTATTAACTTTTCCCAGCTTTCCGTTATTGGGGTGGCTAAGGTTTCTCATTTTGAGATCCTATGCCGCGTCCACAATATTGAACCCACGGTTGGGTTATTTCGTTGTTTTTACACACATTCTAAGAACAAAGGTTGGATTTCTTTTTGTAAACGTACAGAAGGTTCTCTTGTGTGCTATACCAAACCAATAGATTCTCTTAAAAATGGGAACAACCACTTCTTTTGGGTTGACTCCTTTGCTTATCCAGCTTTGTTCCGGTGGCATACTGATAAAAGTGTTCCTAAGTTCTCCTCCGAAACCCCTGATTTGTAGCAAAGCATTTTGCTACGCGTGTGCGTCATCGGAGCGTTTCTGGAAGTTTCGGAGGTTTTCCTTTGTTTTGGTTGAGATTTGTCGCTTATTATCCGTGAGCATGAGGAACCTATCCCAGCTTTGTGAGGAGAACGATGAGGGGTGGGTGTTGGTTTATGATATATTGTTTTCTTGTTACTTGCGGGGGTTTGTCCCTATTTACTTATTTCTTATGGAAGTGAATGGACTTGTCTTGCGGGGGTTGTTTTATTAATGTTGCTGACCAGGACCCTGGTGATAGGTTGTTGAGTAGGGAGGCGTGTTAAGGGAGAGGCGAAGCTTGTGGAGACAGACCGTTGCGTACGGTTCCGCTGCTAACCGGTTGCTCTGGTTTGGTCTGAGGCTTTCATTGGAAGATAGTGTTAATAAGGCTTTTTGATGGAGGGGCATGGTAGCGGCATTCAGGTGGATTCTACTATTGGTATATTGATCAATATATGTGTGTGGTTGGCGCGAAGTTAAGCATGTCACGGCTGAGACCGAGATTGTCAATGAATGTGTCACTCGTCACCACAAGAGAGACCTGCTGCCATGGACGCGAGTGGTTCTATGTCATACCCCGCCAAGGCGGAAGCACGAGGTGAAACTTCATGGATATCAGTACATAACAACAAGGGCGTGCTATATAGTTGGATTTCGTAAAGGAAGAGAAAACAATCTACATGTGGAATCTGTATGTTGTCATATCAATTAACCATCACAAGATAAAGGAGTCTTGCATTATTTTAGTAATGTCATGCACGCTCAATTGCATAATAACCATCATAAAAATAAATCGATCTCCAGGCTTAATATCATACTGCAGATGATAAGTCTATACATAAAAAATAGAAGGAGGAACTCACACAAGCTCCTATCCTAAGGTCCTATCTATGCCACTTTCCTAGCATCATAGTCTCTAACTTGATTACCTGAAAATGTTGCTTAAAAATCGTCAACATAACGTTGGTGAGAGTCATAGGTTTAAGAACGAATTAAAATATGTATCCCAAACCATGTCTGTGATAAGAAGAATTAGCATGCATGGAAATAAATGAGCTATCATTTAGGATAACATGCGAAACAAACTCACAAAACCACAATCCCATTGGGTAGGAACGTTTACCCCCGATCCACAACATTCCAAGAGGGGCAGGCGTGCCTCGACCCAAGTCGATGTAATCCACTTGATCACATCACAACAATCATAATAGGGGCGGACGTGCCCAACGATCCAAGCCAACCCGGCTCTTGAATTGACCTTATACAATACATTTAGCACATACACTATAATATGCCACATAATGTCCATGCATTTTTAGACAACACATTTCACAATTAATCAAATCATTTCAAACATTTCATCCTATTTGATCATTTCACCCATTAAAATACATAAGAATAAGAGGGGCTATGTACTCACCTAAGCGCGCAGTACTAGTAACAATACTCCTTCCTGTGTAAATCTATACACAACAAAAGCGCATTGTTACTCCAGTCGTATACGCTAAACGCTTTATCAATACCAACCTTAATGATTGGACTACTATCAATCGTTAACTATATGTAAAGACTCCTTCCATCATTTGTATATTCTTCAGTATATCATTTTTATTTACTTTTTACTTTTATTTGTTTTACACATACAACTTTCTGCCCATATAATGCTAGGAATTTTTACAACTTGCTCGACCCAAAACACATACTCAAAACACTCCATAATTCCCACCAAAATTCACACATGAACGCCCACATGTGTATATAAGTCCCTAGACAGCCCATGTCTACTCATTCAGAATGCATACAGTAACCTTTGAACTAATCAAACTTACTAAAGACTGTCACTTGTTGGAATCTGTATTGCTCACTATAAATTTCGACGTCAGAATCCCCCAGCTTTAAAATTAATTTTACCGTAGCCCTTTTGTGGGTTGCTATTTAATAGAATATTAAGTTACTGTTGTGTAAAAGGGTTTAATTTAAAAACATTATAGTGGGTGTTTACCTCACTGAAAGGTGACTCAATAATTCGTCTGAAAACATAGTTTTGTACAAACGAATTTGTAACCATTATTTTTATTGACTTTCCGACTAAAAACTGTTGAGGCCGTGATTTTTTGAAAAAGAGATTCAAAATGCTATAGTTTAAAAAAAAGAATCATGTCATTGCATTATCCATCATAGAGGAAACGTCAAATGCAATCTGACCTAAATTCGGCTTATCAATAAACATCAATCTATTGCAAACCCTAAACCTAAAAATTGTATGGATTCATCCTAATTCAAATCTAAGTAACATATTAACATTACATGTACATAATAGAAATCTATATTTTGTATTAAACCTAAATCCATCATAATTAAACTATAAAAATTAGGAGATGTAAGAGGTTTAATGATTACCTTTGATTAGGAAGCTCCTAAATCAAAACTCTCTTGATTGATCTTGAATCTAGCTCCTTGAAAATGATCTTCCTAGGGTTTTTGGGGAGGTGGATCTCACGGCACAACAAAGGGAAGGAAAAAAAAATGAGGCTAGGTTTTATAAATATGCATTACTAGTCTAATTTTAATCTAACTAGAATTTGATAAATATTAAACTTCCTTTTTTTTTCTTTCTTTCGTGGGGCCGTCCAAACACAAAACCGGACCCCCTTAGTTTTTTATTTTTTGTTATTAGTTCATTTTACTAGATGACCTCAAGTTTCTTAGGTAAGTCTAAAGCTAATTCGAACTGATGACTCGACTATACCTTCTTGCTAAAACGCAAAATACTACACTTTCTAAAAATACCATATCATTTCCATTCTCACTTACTAGAAATGGAAAGTTTAACACAAACTCCCATATTTTAACCATATCTTTCTATCTCATCTCACACATATTTAATAAACGCCAAAACCCTCAAAACCAAAGATCGACGTAGCAAAGCTTGCAATACGCGACCTATTTTCTAACATTCTACACTCAAATCAAAATACTCCACATAACTTCATACACATGCCCATAAAAAGGATGACCATAAAATCCTAAGATGATCCCCTGCATGCATAATTACTTCACATAACAAGCAAAACGATCACATAGCACGCAAAACACATAAAAATAAGCACAAAAGCTAAAATCTAAAGCATACGCTAACCTGCTCAACCTCGGTTGTCACAGTATCCCCTCCTTATGGGAATCTCGTCCCGAGATTTAATTAGCCGACTCATCAGCACGATCAACAAACAAAGTACAGAACCTTCTGAATTAGTGTCTGAACCAGTTGTCAATGAATCAATTGTAGAAAGTATCAACACACAGTTTCTAGTCTCTCAGATGCTCGCTTTACGCACGAGCGCGCATTTGCAGAGTGAGTATATATATCTTCTCATCATAGTGAACACACTTGATATATAGTACTGTGCAAACTAAAATACTTCACATACGCACCTTAAAAAACACACACAGCTAACAAGCAAGTAAAAACTCCTAGGGAAAAATTAAGAATCAGTCTACACCTGAGTCAAACAATCCCAGGTTAACATCAAAGAGACTTCTAGACTGAGCATTAAGTGTTTACACTGAATGAGCATGTTTTTGACTTGGGTATTCTAGTCATTTAATAAAGATTGTGATTATATGTAAATTAGTAGGCTAAACAAGTTGAACTAAACAAACAAAATATGTCTAAGGGTAATGGAAGAGGGGAGAGGAAACCAACTTGGAACAATGTTCAAAGGGTAAACAAACAAAATCAATTTGTTTCCCTTAGCAACACAAACAAAACTGAATAATCCAGTTTAATACGCTAAAGCGTGCGTAGTACTAACAGTTTTTAGTTACTGCTAGACAAAAAGTTACAAACAGACTACTAACTACACCTGCTCTGAAAGTTAATACTAGTTAACCCATTTGTGAATGATATTAGACCCAGCAAATGTTTTTCACAAAACTCATTCACTCATCATCAAGGCCTTCAAAAGAACAACATACTAAGAACAAATTTTTTTTATAAAACACAAAGTTTATACTGCTAAGTAAAAGTAAGTTAGTTAACTGTGGGGGAAAATAGACACTACTGTTAAGTCCTTAGTACGTTGTAATATGGAGAACAACCAGGATACAATAATAATTTCTGCTCCAACTACAATGGTGGATCAAGCATTAGTATTTTTCAATTTCAAAAATCCACTAGGCAAACTCAAGCCCAAACAGGCTTGTTCCCTAAATAGAGTCTAATCAACTTTCTTTTAAAATGCAGATAACCACATACAACTCTAAAGAATAAAGAATTATGATAGTTGGAGTCCAGCACATTACAGGGAACAAGCTTACCTTGCAGACTTTTCAAGACTTTAATGGTAGCCCTGTTTGCCTTTGAGTAGTAAAGGCAATAACTGTAAAAGGATATCTCTCGTCTCTAAAAACTGGTAAGTAAGATTTTATGATAGTAAGCTTGTGAAAGAACTTCAGCATTTCAATCTCTTTCCGTGACACAAATTGAGACAAAAAGAACAAGGTTCTGTTTACTGACACTGAATGTCTTGTTTTGTCTCCTGAATTTAAGTTACCCTGATAAAATCAAATTTTTACTTAAGTCCCCAGACAAACAATATGTACAGTATCCAATTTAGAGAACAATTGTTCCTTGTAATGAGGTTTGGCTTGTTTAATTGCAAAGGCTACAACTGATGATGAATCTAACATATGGCATAGGAGGTTAGGTCATGTTAATTTCAAAAACCTAAACAGACTTATGAAGGGAAACCTTGTCAGAGGTTTACCTACAAAGTTTTTTCTAAATGACCACACTTGTGTTGCTTGTCAGAAAGGAAAGCAACACAAAGCTTCTTTGAAAAGGCCAATTAGTTAGCTCTATTCTAGCCTCCCCCTACAACTTCTTCATATGGGGCCACTTGTTTTAGGGAAACCTAAATCTGTCAGAAGCATAAACCATAAGACCTATTGTTTGTTACACTGATGATATTTAGCAGATTTAGGTTGGACATTTTCTAAGAACAAAGATGAAACTATGACAATCCTTAAGGACTTTATAAGACAAATAGAGAACCAATTGAATCAAAAGGTTAAAATTATTAGATGTGATAATGGAACAGAATTTAAAAACAGGGATGTTATTGAATTCTGTGGGTTAAAAGGAATCAAGAGGGAATACAGCAATGCCCAAACTCCCACAACAAAATTGAGTTTCTGAGAGAAAGAACAGGTACCCTTAATGAGGCAGCAAGAACCATTCTTGTACCTCATTTGTTACCTAAGCACTTTTTTTGGCTGAAGCAGTGTAGTACAGCTGTTATGATTCTAAACAGGGTATTATGACCAAGCCTCATAATACGACACATTATGAACTTTTAACTGTAAACACCATTATAAGTTTTATATAAGACCTTTTGGGTGCCATGTGACACTTGAACACCATAGACCATTGGGCAAGTTTTTCTGGAAAATCTGATGAGGGATTTTTATTGGGGAAGGTATTCCTCTACAAAGTGCAAGGCCTTTTTAGAGTATACAATATTATAAACCAAAAGAGTAAAAGAAACCTTCCCTGCACATAACTTCTTAGAGAACAAAACCCAATGTTGCAAAGAAAGGACCGATCTTGGCTTTATTTGACCTTGATATTTGACTATTCTATGAACTATCATTCTGTTAGATCAGAGAATCAAGCTAACCTTCATGCAGGTCAAACAAGAATCTAAACCCAAATACAGCACAAAAGACAAGATTGATGCAGGGGATTCTGAAAAAGAAGATGAATCAGCTCAAGACTGCTTTGAACTGCCAATATGGCATTCCTATTCTTTAACAAACCCATTTGCTTCAAAATCAGAAAATAAGATAGAGGCCAAGAGAGGAAGAACAAGTCTTTCTGGATGATCTTGCAAGACTTCAAAGGCAAGAAAAGGAAGCTAATGAGGAAGCTGAAGCTCTCAGGAAGAATCTTGAACAAGAAACTGAGAACTTGGTTACTCAGGCAGGAGCTGCTAAGTCTAGCGGTACTAACATTTTTAGTACTGTTAGCACAACAGCTAAAGCTAGCGGTACTAACCTTGTTAATACTGTTAGCATACCAGTTAGTACTGCCAGTCCTAATGAGGGACTATCTACTTCTGACACAACCAATTCCCAAGAAGATGACTCTGAAATACCTCCACTTGAGGATAATCATGAAGAAACTACTGAATGGTATCTTTACACATTCAACTTATGATGATGAGGGTGCAGAGGCTGACTTACAAATTGGAAACAATTATGAATGTAAGTCCATATTCCCACCTCAAGAATAAATCCACCTCTCATCCTTCAGCACATATTTCTAGAGATCCAACATCAGCATACAACAAAAGCAAAGTATATAAAAGTTCTGAAGCTCATGCCTATTGTTAGTTAGTTTCAAAGCAAAAGGAGAAACAATCATACTTTCATCTTTGTTTCTTTCGTTGTTTTCTATCTCAACATGAACCCAAGAAGATTTCAATCACCTTGAAGATGAAGGTGGTAGCTGGTTGATGCAAAGCAAGGGAGGAGGAATAGGATTGCAAGTTGAGAATCAAAAGTTTGGATTCTAGTATATTGCCTTATGAGAAAAAGGCTATCGGAACAAAGTGGGTGTAACCGAAATAAGAAGGATGCAAGAGGAGTGGTGTGTCATGAACAAAGCTAGATTGGTTGCACAGGGACACAGGCAAGAGGAAGGAATAGCCCTATGATGAAGTTATTCTCCTGTGGCTTAGGCTTGAAGCCATAAGATCTTTTTAGCATTTGCCTCATATATGGGCTTTATATCTATCAATGAAATGTGAAAAGTGCCTTTCTCTATGGAAAATAGATGAAGAGGTAATGTGTCTCCAACCACCAGGTTTCCTAATATCCTAAGTATCATGAGAAAGTCTACAAAGTGGTTAAAGCTCTGTATGGGTTGCATCAAGCTCCCAGAGCATGGTATGCTACTTTATACACTTTCTTGTTGAAGAATGGATACAGAAGAGGGACGAATTGACAAAACTCATCTTCCAAAAGAAGGACTAAACATATATAAATTAGTTCAGAGTCTATGTGGATGAATATCATCCTTTGGGTCTACAAAGAAGTCTTGGTGTGGATGAGTTTGAGCATTGATGAAGAGTAGATTTCCAGATGAGTTCAATGGGAGAGCTCACTTTCTTTATCTTGCCTGACAAGTCCAAACAGAAACCAAATGGTATATTTAATTAGCCATGATAAGTATGTTGCTGAATCCCCAGAAAAGTTTGATTTGCAAAGTTGTTAGAGACTGCCAGTTACACCAAATGAGACTACCAAAAGCCTTTAGTCAAAGATGAGGAAGCCAGTGAGTGATGCCATACTCTATAGGCTCCATGATTGTTCCTTAATGTATGTGACTGCTTCTAGGCCCTGACAATATTTTTGCAGTCAGTGCTTTGTTCTAGGTTTAAGTCCTCTCAAAGACCCTCTGACCTTGCTCCTAACTAGACTTCTACTTACGTCCTCCTACTACTCCCTCTTATCTCTCTCTAGCGATCGTCTGAACTGCTAGCGTCTGCTTCTACTCTCTGACCTATCTACTTACTAAACAAACGTCTCCTCTCTACAACTCATTTCTAACAACCGCCATCTTCTCTCATCTCTACTCTCGCCTCCTTCAGCAATTCCTACTTAACCATCTAGTCTGCCTCTCTTCTACGTACCTCCTATCTCTCACCACTCACTCCAATGACACTTCTCTCCCAAAGACCACTCAGCCCTCTTTGACACTAACTCCAGACCTCCTCCAACTACCATCCTCACTCCTCCTCCTATCCGTCGTTGACCTCATACCGTCTACGTTATCTCCTTCTCGAGACCTACTTCGACTTACCCAGACCTGGCTCACACCTCTGATACTAACCGCTACTCTGATCTACCCTCTTCCTTCTACTAACCTGACCCTCTCACCTCTGCTCCGATTTCTAATCTAACTCTCTCATTTAAGTGTTTGTCAAAAGACTTTTTAGGTACCAAAAGGCAAACCCAAACGGCCCTTTGGTATCCAGAGAGTCTTCTTGACTTGGAATCCTACTCAGATAGTGGATTATGCTAGGAGCAAACCTGACAGGAAATCCACAACAGATTTTGTCCATTTTCTAGGCAGGAACTCATTACTTGGCAATGCAAAAAGCAGACCATTGTGGCCACATCTACTACAGAAGCTGAATATGTTGCTGCTGCAAGCTGTTGTGGGCAAGTTTTATGGATTCAAAATCAAATGTTAGACTATGGGTTTAACTTCATGAACACAAAGATCTACATTGATAATGAAAGCACCATTTGCATTGTAAAGAATCCAGTATATCATTCAAAGACAAAGTATATTGCTATTAGGCACCGCTTCATACGAGATGCTTATGAGAAGAACTCATACAAGAGCTTAAATCCACACAGATGACAAAGTACTGGATCTCCTAACCAAGGCATTTGATGTTAGCCGATTTCATTCATGTTGTTTTTAATTGGGAATGATAAAGTCCATAACCAACATTGGTTAAAGGGCGGCAATATGAATGGGTCATCCTAGTGATGAAAGATGTAAAACACACCTGGAAATCAGAAACTTGTTCCAAGAAACCCCTAAAACCTTATGCTCCACCTTTCTACTCATCAAGATTCAACCACCATCATGCAAGCAGAACAAACTGTACCAACAAGTGGTCCGTACACTTTCCGGTAGCAACTGGACCAAGAAACTGTGTTGTACCTAATCGTAAACCTAAGGACAAACCACGTTTTAACAAGGGTGCAAAAAGGTTGTTTATTAAGAAACAACATCATCCGTGGAGAATGGAAATATCAATGTTAGCTTTACCAGGAAAGAGTTGGGCTGTTGTTCAAAGAGTAAGAAGATTGCCAAGTTGTTAATGCTTTGATTAAGAGTAAGAATTCTCTTGTGAAGCATTTTGAAGACATGAGATTATGTAGACCTTCCAAAGAGTATTTGCAGGTGTGGTTCAACCCACCAAGAGACGAGTCTATGTCATGTTTGACAACAAAGGGGATGCATACCATTGGAGCGGTGTGAGCCAGGTAAAATTGGTTAGTATGGTTGATGTCAAGAAGGTCGCGGTATGCGTTTCACATTATCAACTAGTTTAAAGCAAGCAATTTCAGATTTAGATATTTAGTATGCTTTTAAAACAAAGTACTACTATTAGAAGAAATATTAGCAATTAGTAAGAGTGTATAGTTATTGTGGTTAATGGAGATCAAATTAACTAGAATGATTCTTTCAAGCGCTTTAAGAATATTAGAGAGTCACTGAGAAAGTTACAGATGGTGCTGAAGCAATTCCTGATACTTACAATGTTCATTCTTAGTTTGGACAAATTTAGAACCTGACCACAAGCAAAAGTTTATACCGCTGCGGCCGGCAAAGTTTGTACCGCTAAAGAGTCGTTGGAGAAAAATACCGCCAATGGTACAAAGTGTAAATTGGAACGTTTTCTTTAAAATTAGGTCTCCAAAACCTAAAATCAATCCATCTCATCGCAAACCACTTACCCAGCAATCACTCAAACTGACATTTCTTCATACACCCTAATCTCACTTACCGGACGTCTCTCTCTCTAAGCAACATGGCTGTCTGAGTCCTGTCCTAAGCACAACATGATCGCATTCTTAGAAAAGACTGAAAGGAATGTCGAGTTTCATGAAGTTATTGATTTTCTTCGGAGAAGCTATATTTATCATGCGCTCACTGTAAGTCCTGTTGTTTCGACCACATTCGTTGAACAGTTTTGGACGTCTGCTAAGTCCAAAACAATCAACAATGCTAGGCACATAACTGCCAAAGTAGCTGGCAAGATTGTGTCTATCTCTAGAGGCAACAATCCGAACTTGATCTTAGTTTTGATGATTCAGATTGGAATATAACACATTACCAAATCAAGCTACTTTGATGCATCCATCTTCTGGGATATGAAAGGGGATTTTATAACTGTGTTAACATTTCAAAAAGCTTTGTTTTCACACCCCAATAGAGGTTTTCATTTCACACAATAAATCATTGTATTAAGTTCTAAAAGTACCGTCTTGTGATCAAAATTCCTACAAATATTACCACTCTGCTAGTAAATTGTTTAAACAACTAATCAAAAGTAATAAATTTTTACCAAATTAATTTTAGATGGTATTCTTAGAATCTAGAGGCTAAGAAGAATTTTGTCATTATCCTCGTTTTTATTTCTAAATTTTTTTAGTAGAAAAATAGCTAATATATCTTAACATTAATCACTTTCTTGTAAATAGTTTTAACTAGTAGTAAAGTTTTTTCTTTTATGATAAAGACCGGCACAAAGACGTTGTCTCTAGCAAAAGTTACACTTTGTTTGATACTATGTTGGTCCAACCAACTCAGGATGAGGGTGCTTCCTCAGAAAGACTATCTGATGAACAACCATCACCCTCCCCTGCTCCCACTAGTGAAGTACCTTATGAGCCACACACTGACTCATCTTCTGCTCAACCTAGTGAGGCTAACCTTTTGAGCAACAACCTGACCCTTCCCCAAGACCTTCACCCAGACCTTCACCAAGAACTTCACCCACTCCTATTGTTCCTGATTCAATCCCAGAACCTACTGGTGAGAATCTTGGAGATCATTCATCCAATGATACATCCCTTTCAGGGAATGAGGGTATGACAAGACACTCCCCAAAATGTCCCAATGAGCTTTGTATCTCTTTATGTAAAACGATGTTCAGATCAATGCCAAAGAAATAAAACTCTTGAAGGGCTCAATCACCAAGCTTCAAAAAAGCAAGCTAAACCTGTCATCAAACATTTCAAAGCATATCTGAAGACTGTCTCATTGCAGCAAAGACTCCCAAGGAAGAGCTCCTCAAAGAAACAAAGGATGCACAAAGAGTCTGTATCCAAACAAGGGAGGAAGATTGCAAAAGGAGAATCATCAGTTCAAAGAGATCCTCTGTTTGATTTGTAATGCCCCCCCCTGAAATAACATTGATCACATGGAAACAGACAATGCTCAAAGTGAAGGGAGGACAAGAGAAAAGGTGATGAAGGTCAAGAGATTGATGAAGTTAGACTTAGTACTGAAGATGCAGTTAGTACTGACAAAGAAGGAGTTAGTACCGACTTTGAAAAAGTTAGTACCGACTTTGAAAAAGTTAGTACTGACAAGCCAAAAGTTAGTACTGACGGATCTAAAGTTAGTACTGATGAACAAGTTGAAGGTACTGAAGAACACAATGAGGGTTCTGAAGAGCGATCTTGAAGGGTACTGAAAGACTCAAGAGAAGGTACTACAAGATAAAGTTGAAAGTACTGTTGGGCAAGTAGAAGGTACTGAAGATCAAACTAAGGAAGAAATTGCTTCTCAAACATCCACTCAAACACCTACTTCTATGATATAGGTGGATGATGAAACAATAGCTACACTTACTCCTCACAAGAGCAAGCCAAAGCGGCTTCTAAAGAAAAAGAGAAATGGGTAAAGGTTGAAGGAATGTTGAAGGAATTGATAGACCTAGCAAAACTGTCTACAATATCACTTCTCACCTTAAAGCCTCTTCAAAGATTGATCCTCAAGACAAAGGGAAGAAGAAGTTTAAGGAGGATGATGAATCTGAAAGTGAAGATGTGATATTACCTCAAGCTGTAAAGAAATTCACACAACTTGAGAGAGAGAAGAGTTGGCAAGAAAGTTCAAAAAGAATGGGAAGCTGAATAGAGAGAAATAGAATTGCAGAAGGAAAAAGCAACAAAATGAAGCCTCATTAAAAACTTTGATGATATAAAGCAAAATTGAGGTGCGACAGAATTCTGCTGAGAAAGCTTTCAAAGAGCAAGAAAGAGAGCATTTCGACAATAGACGAAAACGCAAAGTTTCCATCATTATACAATTTGCTGCTCAGAGAAAAGTTCCTTGCTCCAACAAAGAACAGAGGCACTCAAAACAGACCTAGTGACTCCAACCAAGAAAGTCAATTAAGAAATCAGATGATTGACCTACATAAAAGCATGTGGGAACTTCAAACATTCTAGTTGAAGAGTAAGACGTTTAAAGATATACAAGCAATGAATGAAAAGATAAAAAAGGTCCGATGAAGATTTCATTGCTATGGGTCTGTTGAAGATGAAAGCCTAATCAAGAAAATAAAAAAGAAAGATTCCTCTAAAGGAGAAGAGATCAAGCAGGAATCTAAAGAAGAATCAAGGAAGAGGATAAAGAAGAAGAGAACACAAGAAAGAGAAAGCACGGTACAAGGAAAAAGATGAAGTCAAGAAAAAGAAGATTCAAACAAGATACTTCTCAAGATACGCCATCTGACCATTGAGAAAAGAAAATGAGATCTGAGTATTGTGCTTGACAATAGCTCCAGATGAGGACAAGGAAGTAGATTATGAAATACTTGACAAGAAGTATCCAATCATTGACTGGAAGACTGAGAATCTTGGCACTAAACCACAGATTGATGAATCTAAGAGATCAGAAGAGATTAATATGAATGTGGTAACAAGAAGTAATGGTCAAAAGAGATCCTTCAGTACATTGATGAGAGTGCTTTCAGTGTTTGACAGAGAAGACTTAGATGCTGTATATAAACTTGTGATGAACATATATCAAGATAAGATTCCCTGAAGGTTTTGATAGTAATTTGGGGCGATTTTGATAGTTATGTATCAAGTCCCAGATAACAAGATGAGTTTTTGGAACTCATAACATGCAAGAATATAGTCAGTTTGGAAGCTGCACAATTCTTCAGGTGTAACACACTTTAGATTGACTGAAGAAGGATTAATCGATCACATGCTAATAGAGAAAAGTATCCTATTGAAAACGAAATATAGGTGCAAATGCTAAAAGCTAAATTTAGAGCCGAAGAAAGAAAGTACTATGTGCATTGGAATTGATAAAGATTTATCAAGAAGTACTTGCTAAAATAAGAATCTAAAGAATAAAACTGATGAAGTAAGAAGGGATTATGAGTGTTGCTTACCACCACACAATAAATGGTTTTTATCAATTCACCAAGGCTGTAAGCAAGCATAAGAGGTTGGCTAGTCCCACAAGCAAACGGCTTGAGGTAAAGGACTTATCCAATCCGTTAATGGTGCAGACACATCATTTACCAAAAAGAGCAATCACTGTAGGGTAATCAACTAACTCACCTTCCCTTCTTGGTGAAGAGTTTGGCTAGTCCGAGATCCAAACAGTTCTTGGTAAAGACTACTCAAATCTGTGATAGCTGATATTTTGCTAAAACCTATATGTTTATCAATGCACCATGTATGACAATGTTGCATTGGCTAGGTCCCAATACACAAACGGTAATTTGGTAAAGACCAAATCAAAATGCCATTGATGGTTGACAGTTTACCAAAAACTATATGGTAATTAACTCACCATATTCTTAGAATAAAGAGTTATCTATCCCAGAGCAAATGGCTACTGGTATAGGAACATCAAATCCGTTAATGGCAGGAAGTGTTGCCAAAAACTACAAAGCCAACCATTAGTTGATTGTAGGTAACAAGATGTTACTGATAGCTGAAAAGAATGTTGAAGAAAATGCTGAAAAGGCAAGGTTGCTTGCGTAAAGACGGATATAGTGTGACAAGATTAAGAAAGATAAAGAATGTTTGGAGTACATCCTTCAATCCTCTGTACGTTAAAAGAACTTAAAAGGATTGTGAAGAAACATAATTTAAAAATTAGATTTAACTTTCATGTTTAAGGGAGATTGTTTAGGATTAAAGTTTTTCTTAACTAGTACCTACTCGACAGTACAAAAGTTTAGTACCGACAGTTATACTTCGTACCGACAGTACAAGTATTAATTACGTAGTTTAGTTAGTACCGTTAGTAGAAATTAGTTAGTACCGTATGAGAAGAGATTTAAAAGAAATTAATGAGATATTTTGAGAAAAAGATTAGTAAGACTTTATTGGATATCCTTGAGTAATATATAAGATCACTTTGGTATAGTTTTAGACACGTGTTTGAATAAATAAAGAACACAGAAGTTTAGAGCAAATCATAGATCATAGTTTAGGCAATTTGTAATCCTCAAGAACACTTAATAACGTTGTTATTCAGTTTGTTCATTATTGTTCTTCCTCAGTTACCTGTGTTAAGATTACCGCATTAACCACATAAATCCTAGTCATGAACTGTTTCTACATAGTCGTTGAATATATACATCTTGCTATCATCCTTTAAAGTCTGCAAAGAACCATCATTATATATAGGACCGTTCAAGTTGGCATAAGCCGTAATTACCTTCTCAATAAAAGATACCTATCTCTGGATATGAAGTATGAGAACGAGAGGGTTGGTGATTCTTCTCTATAATTTATTATGATTATTTGTCTTTGTTTTCTCTCCTTCGTATTTACCCTCTTTTTTTCTATCTTTTGCAGAGATGGATCTGAACGCGTTTATCCGAACCGCTGACCCTCGTAAGGTGAGGATTGTTGAGAGGCCAAGGACTGAAAATGAGAGGCCTATTGTGACTGTGGCCAAGCATCGCACAGTGACCCTCCTTCCTACTTCAGTTTCTCGTCCGTCCGGGGAGTTGTCAGAGAGTATTGAAAGAGAGTTTGTCGAAGATGGCAGCAGTGGTAGAGGTCAGGAAGACGCTTCTGTTGCTGGTCATGGTAACGTTAGGCCAGTCGTGCCTATACACAATGATATTATTGCTAAGACCCGTGATTCCCCAGCCTAAGCGCATCAAAGAAAAAGAGGGATATCCTCGGAGCGAGGGTACCCCGCCGACTTCTCATCCACTAAGAGATTAAGGCCGTTATGGAAGATAGTGGTCTATCCGCTGGAGGTAAGTCTCCTGGTGTTCTTAATAAGTTGCTTTAAGATTCTTGGTTAAGTGTAGAACAGGGTGTCCACAATCTCTTCCTACCTTACCTTCCCTCCAAAAAACTAAAGGAGGATTACGGAACTTCTGGTGGACATGCTTCTAGTGGTAAGTCTTCTTCTATTATTAGGGAACATTTGGCGAGCAGTATTTTAAACTCTGAAGTCGGTGTTGCAGCTATACCCACTTTGCCCTTTGTTACCTCTTCTGTTTTCGCCACGCCTGAAAGGGATGGTGATGATTTTACTGATGATGTTACTGGACCTAACCTCCGCACCATTGGTCCCCCCGTAAGGTTTGTTATTTCCCCTGATTCCTCTCATCATTCTAGTACCAAAGCTACTGAAGCTGAGGTTTAATCTATCCCCAGGTCTGTTGATCCTCCTATAATGACCGAGGCCGTGGTTACTACTGAAGCGGCTGGTGTATCTTCTCACTTATTTCCCAAGACTGTTGTTGATACCTCCTCGAGGTTCGGTCCCGACCTATTTCTTGACTCTGATTCCTCATACATTGAGAGGCCGGTTACTGCTAGCACCACTCAAGGTCCCGATAAGGAGCTTTCTATGGGATCCCGAGAGGTGGACTCTAAAGCCCTTCATGAGATCTTTGTTCCACAGTGGAATGTCCTTAATGATACCTTATTGGATGAACATGACATTTCTTGTGAGTTTATTGATCACTTGGCCCCTCCGGTGTTGTTTAGTCAAATCCGCAACATGGATTATCATCATTTATTTACAGAGTTTAATGTTGGTACTGCTCGTCAAGCCTGTCTGAATGGTAAGGTTAGGATGCGGGCAGAGTTTTGTTTGAGTGAGAGGACAAGGCTAGAAGTTGAGTGTGGGAGGCAAGCCAGCTTGTTGAAGTCCAAAGATAAAGAGATTGAGGTTTTAAAAGCTCAACTCACGGTTAAGGAGGCAGAGGCCGCGGAGGCCATTCACTTGCGTGCCCAAATTGTTGCCATGGAGAGGGCGCATACTGATGAGGTTAACGTTTTACAACACAATAATGCGGTTCTGGAAGGTGAGAAAAATACTTTTAATGACAAGGTCATGGAACTCCAATCCTCCCTTTTTGCCAAGGACCTTGAGGCTAAGGAATTAGCAGCTACCGCTGCTATCGCCAAGTCCCAGAATGATAGCTTGGTTGATTAGGTATGATTATTATGACTTGAGTGCTTCGTACACATTTTATCCTTCTCTTTTTCTCCTTTTTTTATATATAACTTTATTTGTTGCAGGTGAACGTGTTGAAGGGGGCATGTTCTGAGCTTCGTGAGCAGGTTTCCGCGTACGAGAGTTTGAAGGAGCAGATTGAAGAGTTCCAGGATGAGCAGATGCGTGTGATGTTTGATAAGTTGGCTAAATTGGAAGTTGATTTGATAGAGATAGCCCTGCATCTTGAGGAGAAATTCTACCCTCATTTGCTTACCATTATTGCCGGCCGCAGATGTCTCTTGACTCACGGCCTAAAACTTTTCATTACCAAGTGCCTGAACTCTTCTGAATATCTTGTGGCCTTAGGAGCAGCTATCAGTCGTGCTACTGAAAAGGGAATGCAAGTTGGACTTACGGCTGGGATTGAGCATGGGAAACAGGGTAGGGGATTGGAGGAGCTTGTGGCCTATAATCCTTCTGCGGAAGAGGACTACAATACCGCTTTAAGACGTGGTGGAATTTTCTTTACTTGCCGATCTCAAATCTAATAAAGATGCAAGTACTGAAGTTGTTATGAATCTACTCCGCTTGAGTGACCCTCTTGCCAATCTCCCTGGGATGAGCGACTTGCAACCTGATGTGGAACAGCTCATGGTCCCTATTCATCGTCCAGAAGATCAAGTGGTCCTCGGTGCCAGCTCTTTGACATTTTCCTTAAGTGTTTCTCGTGACAGAGTTGAGCGAATCAGGCAAAATATCGCTGAGCATAGGTCCGCACTTGCTGGTGTTTTTGCTCCTTTGGCTGAGCCTTTTTTTGTTTAGAGTTTAACTGGTGATGCTAATACTTCCGATGTCGCGCCTTCTGCTGCTACTACTACCACCGCTCTATCTACCACATTTGCATCCGCCAGTACTATTCCGCCTGTTAGCGTGGATGACTATGTCGTGGCGGATGTGGTTAATGAAGAGAATGTGCAGCCGAATGTTGAATATAAGGGTGAGGGAAGCGCGGCTGCTGATATCAACTTTGAGAAAGAGGAGTTAGACACCACTCCTTAATTATTGTAATTTCTTCTTTATTCTCTCTTAGTAACCGCGGCCGCATGTGGCCTTTTTGTGGCGGTATTTTGTATTTAACAATTTTTGTAACGCTTTCAAGTTTGAACACGTCTGCTATATAAATATTGCTGCTATCTTTTTATATCATGTTTGATATCTTTAGTAGGATAGTCTTGTTTGAATATTTTGTGGGTTATTCTCCCGGTACCGGGTTTGCAATACCTCTTATGTACTTTGAGTTAATTGTGAGGTTACTCATCCTTTTGTTATACGGAATAACATTGATGGAGGCATGCTCCGTGTGTGCGCGGCTTAATCACAATAAATAACTTTGCAAAGTAATAAATTAGAATTTTTCAAAGCATAACTTGTGAAGGTAGCTAATCTTCACTTTTTCATTGAAATTAAAAGGCACATTACACGATATTTAAAAATTACTACAAGGAATAAAGATAAAAATGCTCTTCCCATCACGGAGTCCGTATGGTTAGGCTGCTTACACTTTGTGTATATAACACTTCTTGAGATTGCAAACATTCCAGGTTCGCGGGAGTTCTCTTCCGTTGCGGTCTTTTAACTTGTACGATCCCTTCCCAAGTGCTTCTGTGACTTCGTACGGGCCTTCCCACTTGGGTCCTAACTTTCCAGTGTCTTCTACACGGCTTGCTTCGTTGCTCCGGTACACCAAGTCTCCTGGCTTGAAGCTTGCATTTCTAACTTTGGTGTTGTAGTATTTTTCCATTTGCCTCTTGCTTTTTGCTTCTCTTATCGCTGCTTGCTCTCGCTTTTCTTCTAGCAGTTCTAAGTTGATTTCCAATGCTTCATCATTTTTGGCCACGTCTACTTCTGCTGTCCTGAACGTGGGCATTCCAATTTCCGCCGGGATGACAGCTTCCGTTCCGTAAGTTAATGAGAACGGAGTGTCTCCGTTACTGGATTTAATCATGGTACGGTGTGCCCAAAGTACATGAGAAATCTCTTCCAACCAGTTCTTGTTGTCTTTGCCCAGTCTTGCTTTTATTCCTTCCCCCAAACTCCTGTTTGCTCTTTCTACCAGTCCGTTCGTCTGAGGATGTTTTACGGAAGCAAAATGCTGTTGAATGCACAATTTTTCACACCAATCTCTGAAGGGGTTGTCTCGAAATTGTTTCCCATTGTCGGATATAATTTCTCCTGGAAGACCAAATCTGCACACTATGTTTTCCCATACGAACTTTTTTACTTGGTTTCCTGTGATAGTTGCTACTGGTTTTGCTTCTATCCACTTGGTAAAGTAGTCCATGGCCACTATTAGAAATTTGACTTTGCCGGGTCCTTCCGGGAAAGGTCCAGCTATGTCTATACCCTATTTGTAGAATGGCCACGGAGATGTGATTGGGTTCAATCTTTCCTGCGGATTTCTTGGGACGGGTTTGTGCACTTGGCATTCCTGACATGCTTTTATAAGCGCCCTTGCGTCCTTCGCGTATTTCCCGCAAGACGTAATTTGCTTGTGAGGGTCCTACGCATCGAAGCCATGGGCCTAGGAAATATTTTTTGTATAGGGTTCCGTTGATGATGGCGAAACGTTGTGACTTCCGCTTGATCGACCTTGCCTTCTCCCGTTCCGCTGGTAAGGTCTCGTTATTGAGGTATTCTTGGATCGGCGTCATCCAGGAATCCCCTTCTTCTACTACGGCGAGCACTTCGACTTCGTTCACGGATTTTTCTTTCAACTCTTCTACTAGCACCTGCTTGCTGAGATGTGCGAAGCTGGTAGATGCCATTTTACTTAGTGCATCCGCCTTTTTGTTCTCCTTTCTCGGAACTTGGTTTATTGAGAACTCCCGGAAAGCTTTAGCCAATGTTTTTACCTTTTCTAAGTATTTGACCATATCTGTCTCTTTTGCGATGTAGGTCCTATTTACTTGGTCTACAACCAGTTTTGAATCTACATTGACCTGGAGGTTTTGGACACCCATTTTTTCAGCGATCCGCAATCCCGCAATCAGAGCCTCGTATTCCGCCTCATTATTGGTTGCCTTAAATTGGAATCGCAACGCATACGTGAATTCTATCCCTTCCGGATTCGTGACTATTACTCCCGCTCCGCATCCGTCAACACAAGACGAACCGTCTGTGAACAGGGTCCATTGTGCCGAGAGCGGTTCTTCCTCCTTTGCGGAAGCATCCGGGTTTTCTTCTTCTGGTCTTTCCACGATAAAATCGACTAGCACTTGCCCTTTAACAGATATCCTCGACCTATAATGTATGCCAAATTCTCCTAGCTGTATGCTCTACTTTTGCATCCTACCAGCAACTTCTGGGTTTGATAGTATATTTTTGATTGGTTGATCCGTTATTACTACGATTAGGTGTACTTGGAAGTATCTTCTTAGCCTTTTGATTGCATGTACTAGTGCTAGCACTAATTTTTCCATGGAAGTGTAGTTTACTTCTGGACCCCTTAGCGCTCGACTGACAAAGTATATTGGCATTTGTTTGGCCTCTCTTTCTGTCATCAGCACAGTACTAACCGCTTCCTTAGATGCTGCTAGATAGATAATAAGTTCCTTATTTTCTTCAGGCGCGATGAGCATGGGCAGTTTTGCTACGAGCTCCTTCATTTGCTTGAATGCGGATTCCGCTTCTTCTGTCCATAGGAAATCACTTTTCTTTGTGCATTTCTTCAGCGTTTTGAAGAATGGTAACGATTTTTCTGCGGATTTTGCTAAAAACCTGTTTAGGCTTGCTAGCTTCCCGTTTAATTTCTGCACATCTTTTAGGCATTTTGGTGATTGGAGGCTTAGCACAGCGTCTACTTTGTCAGGGCATATCTTAATGCCCTTAGTGTTGACTTGGTATCCTAGGAACATTCCTTCTTCAACTCCAAAAGTGCACTTCTTTGGGTTCAATTTCATATTGATTTTCCTGAGGGTTCTGAATGTCTCTTCTATGTCGCGGACGACTTCATCCTCCGTGTGGCTTTTAATGACCAAGTCATCCACATATACTTCAAGGTTTCTACCAATTTGCCCGTGGAACGCCCTGTCCACTAGTCGCTGGTAGGTTGCTCCAGCGTTTCTTAAACCGAAAGGCATTTTCGTGTAACAAAAAATGCCTTGGTTTGTGATGAACGCGGTTTTTTCTTCGTCTTCCTCTGCCATTTGTATTTGGTGATACCCCTTGTACGCGTCCAGAAAGCATTTGAAGGGGAATCCGCATAGGGATTCGACCTTCCAGTCTATTTCCGGCAGGGGGTATCCGTCCTTGGGGCATGCTTTATTGAGGTCCTTAAAGTCAACACACATTCTCCAACTGTCATCATGTTTCTTTACCATCACCGGGTTGGAGAGCCAATCGTGGTAGTGAACTTCCCTCATGATTCCAGCGGTCACAAGTTTACTGACCTCCTCATTAATTGCTATATTTCTTTCTGCCGCTTGACCTCTTTTCTTCTGCCTGATTGGTTGGCAACCTTCTCGTACATTTAACTTTAGCGGTTGTTCCGCAACTATGCCTTGGGGCGCCAGTCATATCCGAATGCTTCCATGGCAAAAAATGTCCAAGTTAAGCTGGGTAACTGCCCCCAAAGGGGCCACAATTTGGTGCGACTTCATTGTGAGAGTGGAGCCAACATTTGTTTGTTTTGGAAATTTCTGGATTTATTACCACTTTGATCCTTTCTTCTACTACTGGTTTGGTGGTCGGAAGGGTCCCTTCAGGTCCGGAGACCAACGCTCATTCCAACGGAATCAACCTGCTGCTTTTTAATGTGATTATTCCTCCTTCTACCGGGATCTTCAGCATTCCGTGAACTGTTGACGGAACTGCTTGAAACTTCCTGACTCCCGGCCTTCCAATAATTCCATTGTATGGGGATGGTGATTTTACGACCACAAAATTCATCCAAGTCGAAGCGGAGTGCTCTTCGTCTCTGATTGTTACCAGTAATTGTATTTGCCCTATCGGCCATATTATCTCACCAATGAATCCAATCAGAGGGGTGGTCGCTGGCACCAATTGGTTTTTTGTTTCGGACGTAGGTCGCTGAAACAGTCGTTATACAGTATTTTTTGAAGCTGACGCAACATTCCACGTACATGCGGATTGTTGTATGCAACTGTTTCCTATTTTTCGCCTCAATGATCATTGGTCCTTCGGTTCCTTCATCCTCATCCAGAGGTGGCGAATATATAGCTGTATTAGGAGAAAGCTTTGGTTATCTTTTTGGCTAGCCACTCTGTCCCAAGGCCTGTGGGACCTTTTATATGGCCTAGTTCATATAGTGCTCGTATCTTTTCAGAAGTTTCTCCTTTCTTTGCTGCCTTGGGCTGCTCTTTCCCGCTGTTATGTTTGAGTTCTTTTATTAGGTGCGACAGTTTTCCTGCCTTGAGTATTTCTTCTATATGCTTTTCAGATGCATACACTCGTCTTTGTTGTTCCCTACTTCTCCATGGAACTCACAAAACTTGTCATGGAACTCACAAAACTTGTCATGGTTCCGCTTTTCGACTGGAGTCGTCATTGGTGGTGGGGCTTTGAATTTTGCTTTTTTTAAAGCAAAAATTTCTTTAGGAGTCTTTGTGAGGAGAGTAAATCGATCCTGCTTCCTCTCCGGCCTTTGCTGGTTTCGGAAGTTCCCTTTCCTGAAATTTTGCTTTTGGTTACCTTCTTGCTGTTTCCACGGCGGGAATGACTTCTTTCGCTCATGATTCGATGCAGCCACTTCCCCCCGGAGGAAAGACGTGGTTACTCTCATCATTTCGTCCATCGTTTTTAAGATTTTGTCATGGAAACGTTTGATGAGTTCAGGGTTTGTGATTCCATGCACGAATCCAGAGATTTCTCTTTGCAACTATGGTGCTCCTTTGACATCTCTGCTTCTATCTGTACATCTTTTCACAATATTAATCCGTAGACTCTCAATTTCCGTTTGCTTAATGTTATGGAGCTCTGTGGGATCTTTGATGCACTACTTTTGTTGAAGATATTTTTCTAGGAATGCTTTCTTCAGATCATCTTGTGTCTATCGATTCAGCGAAAGTTCATCGAACCCACACCACCAATACATCTCGCGTTTCCCGTCAGCGTAGAGTTAAACATGTGGCACCAGGTTGGCATGGCCTACCGTTCTGTTTTTGCGGCTGTCTGAAAAATTTTCAAGTGATCTTTTGGATCCTCACTTCCGTCATATGTCTTAATATGGTTGGGCATTTTTATCTTTGGAAAATCGAAGTAGCAAATTCTGGGTGTAAAAGGATCTGTTTCTTCACACAACCATGGCTGGGATAGATCGCCCTCTTCCTCGCTTGGCTTCTTCTTTCTTGACCTCGACTTCCAATGCCCGCCTCCACTGTCCTCACTTTCCGAGAGCACGTATGTGTTCCTTGAGTAGGAAAGTTGGTTGTGGCTATCGGAGCGTGCGGACACACTCCTTCCCCTACTTCCCAACCTTTTAAACACGCCTCCCCCTTTCTCTTTCGATCTTGGCGATCTTGATCGGTCACGTTTGAGTCTTGAGAACACACTAGGGCTAGGTCTTGGGCTGCGCAAGCGCCTAGATCTATACCTCCTTTCGTATTCCCTGGTATTCATTGTCCTTGTTAGATATGAGTAAAAGACTCGGTCACCCCGTATATTTATTGTTTATAATAGTTCATAGTTTAATAGTTAATCGTAATGGTCTTTCGGTTTTAGTCGGGTTGTCTAATTACCCTGAGTATTTTGTAAAAACTATATAAGCCTCTTCCAACTTTGGAAGAGGTAAGCTAGTCAATAATCATTTTCACTTTAACACATATACTTTCTCTCTCTAGAAAATCTCTCTCTATGTGTTTCTCTCTCTAGAAATACTAGCCCATTCATAAAGAATCATACATGTGTTAGAAATAATCGATCATACAATTGGTACCAGAGCCTAGTTGGATTCGTGTGATTGATTATTTGGTTATAATTAAGCTCAAATGCGTGGTTATTTTGAAGAAAATAGTCATGCCTCAAAATTTATTTTGGGTTTACTTTGTTGGGTAATCTTGTTCTTTCTTTGTGCTAAGCATCAAAAAAGGTTTTAGTGTTACTATTTAAAGAAAATGACATACAAGCTTCCTAGATTGAAAATAAGCTTATAAGATTCGGATTTATTTGTTGTTCTTCCGTTGGGAGAGTATGCCTTCATTTGTAATGATCAACAGAAATACATGTATTGTATGGTTTAAAATCTTCAAATACCCACTTTTGTATTACATGTATCTAGCTTATTTCGTGAACAAAGACATTTCTAGAGGCTCTTTAGGTGTAATTTTGCTTATTGTCATGGATGTTACTTAGTGGTGGGTTGTTATTATATTATGTTTTATTGCGATTTGACAAAATATAGGGGACCAAGATCCGGATTTTTTTTTAGGAAAAGGTAGAGGCGTGTTGACCAGGTCAAAGGCGAATGTTGCTTAAACATCAACTGGCGTGTTGCCTTATTGGAAGGCGGTTTTGACCAAGGTACCATGGCGGTTTGAATATTTTAATAGAAAAAACAATACGGAAAAGAACCCCTGGCGGTTTGTGGTCCCTCGGCGCGCGGAGTTGACTTTTATCGCGGGCAGTTTACTTTACACAACATGGCGTGTTATCATACAGACGACGAGTTTACATTATATTCACGGCGAGTTGAGCTAGGACAGCGAGGTTACTTGATTTAAACGGGCAAGTTGTTTAATTTTTAGGACGTCGGTTGCAAAGTTTGGCTGGCGGTTTGTGTTATCTTATGGCGACCGGTTTTTGATTAATATCCTATATCGCAGTGGTTTGATTAAAAATAATTTTTTTAGTAATTTGTAATCTTTTTCTATAGCCTTTTTAAACTTATTTTTACATCTAATTCAAATTTTTGGTAATAGGGTAAAATTTATTTCGGTCGGACACCTTTTTAGCGAACCCTTTTTGGCAGGGGAAAATAAATTTATAATAAGTAAAAATTAATTTCTTCTTTTGCATTTTTAGCTTATTTTTACACCAATTTTGATTTTGGTAATAGGGTTAAAAAATTTTTTTTTTCATAATCCAACTGCGCCAAATTTCAAACAAATCAACAAACCAAATATCACAACCAATTATTCATTGACGTTTTTTCTATTGATTTTGTAAAATCCCAGTAAACTTCTTATCGGTTTTAAATCTTAGACTTGTAAAATCCGTGAATCGTTAATTGCATTCATAAACCAATACATCAAGATGTCCTATAGTCAGAAGATATTTTGGTTTTGCCGGTTCCAATACCTGCCCCACAGAACAGTACTTTGATTCTTGGCAAACAAGGGCTAAGTTTTGAATTAACTGATTAGGAGAACGAAAGATTTGATGTAACAATATCGTGAATAATTTCTCTGACGAAAATCGAAAAAGAAAACTTCTTTAATATCGGAACTTATTCTGCACAATTGCAACTTCGTTCTACTCTTAACCATCATAAGATAGTGAGGGAAGAAGCGATCATTTTGAAAAAGGATTTTAAACAAAAAGAAGACAAATTCCTTGAAGAGTTTTTAGACATTAAAAGGCTAAAAGAAAAGGTTGAAGTATAGATTATACAACAAGTTCATTATGTATCAAACGGTTCACATGATATGTAAACCAATCGTTTTTATGATGAAAAGAACAAGGTAGAGAATAGGCTATAAAAATCCCTTATGTCTCACCCGTGCAAAGCAAGTTCAACAGCCCTCTATATTGGTCATGTTAGTCATGTCCAATAATGACGTCTGTTGTGCATGGACTCGGAGGACTATCGTGATATGGCTGAGATAATAGGAAAAGAATGATGGATGAAAATGCAAAGCCCTCAATGTGTGGAAAAAAGAGTTATGGATTGCCCCCAAGAATTACTCGAAGGAGAAACTTCTTGCAACCTTTGCTCCACAACAGAAATCTGACCCCGAACTGGATATTTTGGTACCATAGACATTAATGACAGGAAAAAAGTCTGAGATCCTCAGTTCCAAAACCCACTTTCGCATTGACATGTGTATCCACTCATATACTCCTGTCAGCTTGCTCCCTAAGCAGTTCTTCCAACAAAAGTCAAGTGAAGATTTATTTTATGTTGTCACATAACTTTTTAGGAATCTTGACCAAAATTGCAAAAAGAGAATCATCCCCAACAGGTGTTACAGAAGGCGTGAAAGAGGTTTCTTGAACAAAACAAAAAAGATGTTACCTAACTGAAGTTATTCATTTTTCAAAACTACTTAAAGAACACTATGCAGGAGTTTCAAACGGCCTCTATAAAGAAGTTAAAAGTTAATGAAGAAATTTTTGATCAAATGTCTTAATGAGGTGGATCAGAATGTCGTCTGGACAAGCCAATGTGCTGAAATTTGTAAGAAAAACCTTCTCATTGGAAAAATGAGAATCTGATTGCTAAATTGTTTGTCCTGAATCAACTGTTGTTTGATGTGGAAAAATCCGTTGTCTGATCTTGAAGTGAGATGTCTACAAGTTCATAATAGTCAAACATATTTCCAAAACTTGGAAAGGGATTACACTATTTCAATTAAAGTATCAACATCTTCAAGAAAGTTTTGATAATATACAAATCACAAGCAATAACAGGAAGCTCCTGATTTTTAACTCATTCTTTAAGAACAAGAATCATGGAACATCGATTCAAGAAAAGGACAACGTGATTAGAGACTTGAAAGTTCTGTCGCTAATTGTGAATGACAATGTTGATGGTGCTTATATGCTAACGATGTCACTGGATCTTCTTGAACTGAATGCGCGTTTAGAGAGAATAGAAAAAGGTTAAGCAGCATCTAAAGTGAAATGTTTGCGTCTATTAAGATCCGCGCACACTAGCACTAATGAACAGAAAACATCTTCCTTGTTAACTCAGATTGAGGAATATAGGGGCTCAATTAGAAGGCAATTTGAAAGTTGCCATAGAAGTTCTGTCAAAAACAAATGGTCTTTCGCCGCCTGGATGTAAGCATTGATGTTAAAACCATCACTCATCCCCTTAAGAACAATAGGAAAGTGCTCATTTAAAACGATATCAACCATCTTATGGGAGAGTGTAAGAAACAGTGAGGGAGATTGGTAGTGGAAATGCTAGAGTAGTTAACTCACTGGATAATGCACTTAACTATGCTTGTCAATACACCAAGTTATTCTGGAATTGAATAGAAATATTGTTATTGGCCACTTGCCCAAAAGAATTCACTGAAAGAGATAGCCAGGGCTCCTTCTATCCCTTTAATCTAGGAAAAAGGCATAGTTACTTTTATGTGGCATCGTCGTTTAAACCATTTAAACTTCGGCACAATCAATGATCTTGCTCGAAAAGATCTGGTTAGAGGTCTACCAAGATTGAAGTTTGAAAAAGATCATCTTTGCTCAGCCTGTCAACTTGGAAAAAGCAAGAAGTTCTCCCACAAACCAAAATCTGAAAACACAAATATGGAAGTTCTTCATACCCTTCACATGGATCTGTGTGGTCCAATGAGAGTCCAGAGTATTAATGGGAAGAAATACATTTTAGTCATCGTGGATGACTATTCAAGATTCACATGGGTAAAGTTTTTGAGATCAAAGGATGAAACTCCAGAGTTTGTCATCAACTTTCTTAAGCAAATACAGGTTGGTCTCAACAAAACAGTCAGATACATCCGAACAGATAATGGAACGGAATTCGTCAACCAAGTTATGTCTAAATACTATGAAGGTGTGGGCATATTTCATCAAAAGTCTGTTCCGAGAACTCCTCAACAAAACGGCGTTGTCGAAAGACGAAATCGTACACTTGTGGAAGCAGCACGTACAATGCTGATATTCTCAAAAGCACCGATGTTTCTATGGGCAGAAGCTGTAGCTACTGCTTGTTACACCCAGAACCGATCCCTAATTCATACTCGTCACAACAAAACCCCTTATGAGCTTGTACATGATAAGAAGCCTGATCTTACATTTCTCCGAGTATTTGGTGCTCTGTGCTATCCTACAAATGATAGCGAAGATCTAGGAAAATTTCAAGCCAAAGCTGACATTGGGATTTTCGTTGGGTATGCTCCTAGCAGGAAGGGCTATAGAATCTACAACAAGAGAACTCGTCGATTAATGGAAACAATTCACATCACATTCGATGAGATGCATCAGACGATGGCTCCTGTACGCATGAGTTCAGGACCCAAACCGTTTGTCATGACCCCTGGACAACTCAAATCAGGGCTCGCTCCAACCGATAAAGAGGTGGAGATGTTATTTCAACCAATGTTTGATGAATACCTTGAACAGTCTTGAGTCAATGAACCAGTACCTTCTGCTACTGAAGTTAATGCTCAAGTTGTTCCACCTGGTACATCTTTGTCTACAACGATTGCTCAAGATGCACCGTCTACAAGTGCTTCATCGTCAACATCTGATATGCATCATCCAGTTTGACATCAAGGAATTACGGAAGAACCTACTCACGAAGACTCCCCAATCAATCACGATGTTCTATATCCTTCACTTAACCCTGTTACTGGAGAACCAGGTTCGGCACAGCCATCATCTAGAAATGTTAATTCAACGGAACCCAACCAAGTTAATCAACTACCAGATTATCTCAGAAGATGGACCAAAGATCATCCTCTGGATAACATCGTTAGCAATCCCTCTCGTCCTGTATCTACCAGAAAATAGTTAGCATCCGATGCTTTGTGGTGCTGTTTCCATACGGAACTGTCCAAAGTCGAACCCAAGAACTTCAAAATGGCCGTGATAGAAGACTACTGGTTTCAAGCCATGCAAGATGAAATTTATGAATTTGATCATCTTGAAGTATGGGAATTAGTAACTCGTCCAATCTATGTTATGGTTATCGCTCTCAAGTGGATCTACAAAGTGAAACTTGATGAATATGGTGATGTACTGAAAAACAAAGCTCGGTTGGTTGCAAAGGGATATCGTCAGGATGAAGGCATTGATTTTGAAGAATCATTTGCTTCAGTTGCACGAATAGAGGCCATCAGAATCTTCATTTCCAATGCCGCAACCAAGAATATGATCATCTATCAAATGGATGTCAAACTGCTTTTCTGAATGGTGATCTTCAAGAAGAAGTCTTTGTCAGTCAGCCTGAAGGATTTGAAGACCAGGATAATCCTACTCACGTTTATCGTCTGAAGAAGGCTCTTTATGGGCTAAAGCAGGCACCAAGGGCGTGGTATGACACACTATCAAAGTTCCTTTTGGCCAACAATTTCTTCAAGGGTGCCGTGGATCCAACGTTATTCACACGCAAATCAGGCAAACATATTCTACTTGTTCAAATATACGTAGATGACATCATTTTTGCCTCAACAGATCATAATGCGTGTCACATATTTTCCAAAGAAATGAGCTCCAAATTTCAGATGTCAATGATGGGACAAATGTCATTTTTCTTAGGAGTGACTTACAAGTTTCTCAAAGTCCCAGAGGCATCTTTAATAACCAGCAAAAATATGCTCTCGAAACCTTTAAAGAAATATGTAATGAATCTCTCTGACCCTGTCGATACACCAATGGTGGATCGATTGAAACTGACGAGGATCCAAGTGGATCCAGTTGACCAACTCGATTTAGAGGAATGTTGGCTCCCTAATGTACCTTATACATCCATTTGATTGGTAGACCATACCTTGTATTATCCGCTGTATGCATTTGTGCTAGATATCTAGGCTAAGCTACCAAAAAGCACCTTGAAGCAATCAAACGTATCTTTCTGGTACCTAAAAGAACCATTAACATGGGTCCTTGGTATCCGAAGACAATGCTATGTCACTAACAGCTTAGCATATGCGGATCATGCTGGATGTCAGGATTCGAGTAAGAAGTACCGTCGGTAGTGCCATTTTCTTGGCGATAGAATTGGTTACTGGTCATCAAAGAAGCAAAGAAGCACGGCCCTCTCAACAATAGAGGCAGAATACATTGCAATGTCTGGATGCTTGCTCAATCCCTTTGGATGAGATCTCCGCTAAAAAGACAAACGGCTTTCTGTTTCAATAAGATTCCCACTGTACTGTGATAAGCAAAAGTGCCATTGCTCTAAGCTGCAAAAATGTCCCAGCACTCACGATCTAAGCACATCCGACATACGACACCATTTCATTCGAAAGCAAGTGGAAAATGGAGTGGTTTGAACCTATTCGTGGAAACAAAACTGATCTCCTGGCAGATATCCTCACAAAAGCTTTAACAAGCAAGAGTCGTTTCGAATTTCTACTCCCACGAACTTGGGATGAAGAGTTTAAACCCCTGAAACCCTCAAACGCCTTCAATAAGTAGAGGATGAGTAGAAGAAGTGTCCTCTTGTATCCTTTGAACATAATTACATAAAAGATAGACTTGGTAAATAATTTCAGTCCATTCGAAATTACCAAAATGGTTTGCAATTACTTCAAATTGCAACCCGGTTCTCATTTGAAGGAAAGATTGTCGTCTGAAAGACAACTGTTCCTAACAACGGGTAATTAATTTTACTCGGGCATGGATTACTTTATATCCATGCAATTTGGGATTAATGTACGTTTCAGTGCATTTTTCTTAATTCGGAAGAGAAGTCTTCCAGTTTGATAACCAAATAATTTCTCTTAATTGATTCTTCAAAATTATTTGTGTTAACCACGGTGGTAAAAGTGTTGTTTGCAAATCCATCCGGACAATTTGACACTCAATCAATGACTACAGCTCTTTCAATAGAAAACGGGTCATCGATTGAGGGGGAGAGTGTTGTTCAAATTTAAAGTTTGGGTGCCGATTGGAAAAGTGACCGTGTCCCTAGGAGAGACAAAAAAGAAGCTAATGACCACAAATCATCAGAGCTCAACTGCATCAGCTGATATTCATGTCTAGCTTTACAGAGACTACGATAACAACATCAACACTTCCAGCCACCAACACCCCCACTACAAAAACCTACAGTTCATCCGAGATATTTGGTATTAAGTTTATGAATCTTGAAGAAACTTCAAAAATCTTGAATGCTACATTAGTGGAAGGCTCAGAGATATTGGCTACTGTCTAATCAAGAGAAGTGAATGATTTTATCATTCCAGCATTAAGGTCAATATCATCGGTAATGAAACATACATCTCGTACATTATAAGTAGTATGGAATTAGATGTTTATGAGTCATCTATGATTCCCCTTCATGATTTTTTCATTAAAACTCGAAAAACCAGGTTTTTTTGAGTTCACGAACAAACTTTCAAAATTCGATATCTGACACTAACACATACCCTCTACGATCTGAGGGGAGCATTAAATATGTTCCATACACAGCTTGTAACTAAAAATAGATCATACATCTTATGGATTTCAAGGTGTAATTCTCCCACCCCAATGTGCTAAACATTTCGAATACCGATGCACATATTGAGGGAGCTTTTCTGAAATGCAAAAACAACCGGGAACTAAACACTTTGATTTATATCATAATACCTTATTGAGATTTTTCAACAGTGTATTTTTATTGGCAAGGTTAATTGTACCAAAAGACTGACAGTATTTACTTTTATCGAAGTTATAAGGATGGTAAGGTTAGGTACTCGTTCCTATGATCCTGCCAGAACCGGAGGGATCTACCCAGGGATAATCCACTAGTTAGTACAGAAGTCCTTAGGTATGATTAAAAGGAGTAAATGTGAGAACAAGGGAATAGTGCCGACTGAGATGGAGCTAGTACTGGAATATACCCAACAAGGTGCTAGTCATGAAGTCTCGGTAAGCACTGAAGGGGTTGAAGAATGAAAAAGAATTGTACGGATAAAGGGTGTAAAGAAAGAAGCCCTCCATACTCTTAGGCAGAAACCGGGTCAATACATATGCTGTCAGAATCACAAGTTGATTGCTGACATTGAAGACGACATCATGGACCCAGTGATGCAATGCACAACCCTTCCCAGCCATTCGAGTTTCTCTTGAAAGAAACTTGTCTCATTTGTCACGGAGACTAAACATGCAATCTACTGTCTCACTCACTCCGAGTAAGTTGGTATTGAAAAGGTGGCAGTCAGCTCCAGCCTCCGATCACTAAAATCAAAGCGCACTTTCGAGTCTAGAGCCAAGAGATCATCAGTTAATCTCGTTAGGACACATTTCCAATTATCTTGTCTCTCACACACTGTGGAAACAAGGTTATCTTAAGAGTCCTACGCATTATCCTTGTGATATTGCCAGAACATCCGAGTGATACGAAGGTATTCACAATGAAGATGGAAATCCTGCTAGAGCCAAAATCAAACAAGCTCTAGGTAGGTGACTTGTGCGATTCTACAAGAATCAAACTTGTGTCATCTGGAAAGAAACGATGGTGCGATTCTACATGAATCAAACTTGTTCCAGTATAAGAATTGACGGTTATTGAACATTTGACAAACAATCAAAACTCTCGATGTGTTACAAAAACTTTCATAATTATCACATCAATTGATTTTTCAAATCAATTTTCTCTTTATTGCTAACTGTTTTATTACAGGAACATTTAAAGATGGAGATGGAAATACCCTGTACCAGCAGAGTCAAGTTCATAACCTAATGCTCAGACACGACCTACACTTGTTATGAAGTTATGTAAGATCTCATAAAGGTGTCAAAGCTTCTGCAAACTCTGTTATCATATTCTTCTTCACAAGTGCACAAGATGGCAATAAATTACTAGATGATGAGAGATTAAGTTTGGCTGATGATCTCAAGAAAGCTCATGATCAAAATCAAAACAAGTCAAAGTGAACAAGCTCAATTGTTATCTAAAGATCACTACAACAAAGTACTAGATGTAACATGAAGAATCAAAAGACTGCAAGCTGTAAGAGCTTAAGTCTAGTGTTTTCAAGGGTGACCTCCCTTAGGGGGAGATTGTTAGATATGAGTAAAAGACTCGGTCACCCCATATATTTATTGTTTATAATAGTTCGTAGTTTAATAGTTAATCGTATGTCTTTCGGTTTTAAGCCGGGTACTAATACCCGGTATTTTGTAAAAACTATATAAGCCTCTTCTAACTTTGGAAGAGGCAAGCTAGTCATTTTCACTTTTCTTATCAAACACATTTTCTCTCTCTAGAAAATCCCTCTCATGTGTTTCTCTCTCTAGAAACTAGCCCAATCACAAGAATCATCACCGTGTTATGAATTAAACGATCCTACACTATGTTGTGTATTCCATATGCAATGTATAAGTATTATTTTATTAGTGGTTCTAATATTAACAGACCCGAATTGGCATTTGAGGTCTGCTCTATACTTCTTGCAATTTTGATTCCCCCGTAAGTCACAAAGGTAGGGCATCCAAGTTGCAGTGATTAAACCTCAACTTTCCTAAAGACCTGTCTATAACCTAGATAGATTATAAACCCTCTCTGAAAGAGTTCTTGCGCTTTTTAAGTGTTTAATGTGATAGAAGTGGTAATTTGGTAAATTCCTACACTAGTACTAGATTCCAACCTACCCTAGTACCATGTTAACCCCATGTTCAACTAGTCCGCCTAATAACAAAACTAACAGAATCCAAACCACCCTTAACACTAATAGAATATCTAACAAAGCAATAATCAGACAGGAAATATTTAACCTAACAATTGTAAATTCATAAGTAGGCCAGCACTAGAAGTGCTTAGCCGCTCATGGTAACAAAACAGCAAGAGTAAATGAAGGAATCATGGATTGAATCATCATTTGTCCTACAGTATACGTTTTTGAACGATCAAATACAAACTTAAGTATAATGATTTCTCCCTTGGACTTCTGATGGAATTCTTCGTATTCAGGAATCCTTGATCACTTTTTAGTACTCTGGGTGAAGGAGTGATGCTGATAGTGTGGATTGGGGGCTCTATTTATAAGTATCAAATCTGTTATGGCGTAACAGTTATGTATGCGTTACGTCGTGACCATGCTGATGTGGCTTCTAATTCTCCAGGCTTAAATTGTGTTACAGCGTAACCCTTGCGTCGATGTTACGCCGTAATGATGACTAGGATAAGTCATCCTTCCTTGACGATGTTGGTTACGGCGTAAGCATAGCGAAGAATTTATGCCGTAACTCGAATGCTGACTCATTTCTTCATTAATATTGGTTACGGCGTAACTACTGCGGGGTTGTTACGCCGTAATCAGCCTTGAGTTCTGATAAAATGTCAAAAGCGTGTCGAGTAATATATAAAGTATTTCCTGTCGGATATAAGAATTACTTGAGGACAAGTAATAATTAATCTTCCGGAGTCGTATCCACAGTGAGAATTGAATTTGAGATTTACATTAATGTTTTTTGTTTGATGATTTATTATCTTTTTGTTTGCGTTTTTTATTTTAAACTAATTAAAATAATAAACTAAATTAATACTAAATAATAATAAGCAAAGCAAATAGATCTAAGATATATATAAAACGGATATGCTTGTCAAGTGAGGTGTTCGGATCCTTAAGTGTGTAAGTAAGTTCTTATTAATGAACCAATATCCGTCAAAATAATTATCTTCTTACAACGTTAGTTTTTATTGAAAACAATTTTTATCAGGATATTAATTACTAAATCAATGCCTAATTATTCTTACGGCTTTTGCCCGTTTGAATAACCAAAACACTAATCTAAATAATCCAAAATTATTAATCAATAATCACTTTTTATTTCCACACTTATTTCACCAAACACTACTCACTTAACGAGCATAATAAATCTACTCACTAATTATCATAACTAAACTAGCATTAAAAAACATAATCGATTAAGCTAAATGACCAAAAAGATATATAAGACGAATATGCTTCCTAAGTGACATGAAAAGATCCTTAAGTGTGAATTAAAGTTTTTAATGACGAATTACTACATGTAAAAAGATTATTTTCTCGCAACGTTGGTTTATTTTGAAAACAATTTCTCATCAAGGTATTAACTACTAGATTTGATGTTTGATTATTCTTCCGGATTTTGCCCTTCGAAATAATCAAATTAGAAATCTAAATAATCCGAAAACTATTAATCAATAATCCCTTTTTAAATCCACACTTATTTCACTAATCACAATCACTTAACAAGCATATATAAAACTACTCGCTAACCATGGCAACTAAACTAACAATAATAATCATAACAATAATAACAACCATATTAAGCTAATTAAAGTAAAACTACAAATTATTGAAAAAGGAAAAGATTGAAAAACCCGATTGAAGAAAATGGAGACGAATTTAAACCATCCGATCTTATAAACTTAATTAAACACTAAAGATTAAAACTTTATTAGTTTTTATATAACTAATTAGCTAGTAAAGTTATGAGCTTTATTCACTAATTAGCTAAATAAAACCTTAAAAAGCTTTAACCTTTAGTTATAAAATAAGCTTATAAGACCCATAAGCTCCTTGGCTAAGTGTTGGATCGATTTCATCAACATTAAAACAATTAAAGTTAAGATGAACAAGATTATAATAAGCTACTAATTAATCTAAAGACAATAAGCTCATAAAAATGAAAACTTTAGATCTTAATCCACCCGAAACTAAGGTGTTCAACTCCGAAAAGTGAACGGGAATCGGGTATGATTAAGGATTAGATCTAATAAAAATAAGCTAGAATAAAAAGCAATAAACTTTAAGCCAAAAAATGATAAAAAGACAAACTTGGAAAATAAGCTAAAAATGATAGATCCAAATCCACCCGAAACTAAGGTGTTGAACTCTGAAAAGTGAACGAGAGACAAGTATTTTTAAGGATTGGATCTATAACAATAAGCTAGAATAAGAAAATTAAGCAAACGAAATAAGCTAAAAATAAGCCTACTCGAAAAGCTTTAAACAAACATTAATATAAAATAAGCTTAGATTAAATAAGCTATAAATACCTTATTCGAATATTATTAGTCGATATACTAGTCGACATATTTGATTGGACTCTTTCCAATATTAGTCCACTCTATGTTTAGTATGATTACAATAGGCTTAGTCATGATTAGTTGTAGATTTATATGTATAGCTGATTCATTCTTATCTTGGGCTCAAATCCCTATCTCTGTAAACTATTTATATCGATTGTTTTGGTGGAAATAGACAACGAAATCAATTAGCCTTCCGAGGGTTTCATCATCTAACATGGTATCATGAGTAGGTTATATCCGGAACCTAGTCGGCCACCTTGAGCCGCTGCCTCAATACTACCCCGTCAAACCCTATAAATCACCTTTCTCAAAATATAGTTGTCGGCCACCATGAGCCGCTTTTATCATCTCCCAAAAAGAATCAAATATCTCTATCTTCATTCTCAAAACCTAACTGTCGGTTGTCATGAGCCGCTTCTATCCTCTCCATCATCCAATTTCTATGTTTTTCACCATAAACAAACGAATATCCTCTCCATCATCCAGTTTTCACGTTTGCCTCCATAAACAAACGAGTATCCTCTCCATATCATACAAAAAAAAACAATACCTCACAATCTATCTCAATCCCTTTCTTTTTATTCTTTCAAAATAGAGCGGGTTAGATCATAAAACATAGTCGGCTGTCAAGAGCCGTTGCATCTATTCCACCCCGTCAAATCTCTTCGTTTGTCGGCCGTCATGAGCCACTTCTATCATCTCAAAAAAAGGAAGCAAGTTTCTCACAATCATCACAAAGTTTATCTGCTGCATGTCACGTTTGAAGACTTCAAAGACTCTCTTTATTTTTTTGTTTTCTATCCGGTGTTAGAT
Source organism: Tanacetum coccineum (assembly GCA_026074375.1). Lineage (NCBI taxonomy): Eukaryota > Viridiplantae > Streptophyta > Magnoliopsida > Asterales > Asteraceae > Tanacetum > Tanacetum coccineum. Next base: position 54,815 of record BQNB010009857.1, read on the forward strand.
CTTCATCAATAAAATAGTTACAACATTAATGTTTTATTTTTAACTCCAGTCCGAGCTTTTGTGATTTCACCGCTCAGACTGCGGGGGAGTATTAGAATATATGATAGTCAAAGTAATTACTATTAGTTGATAATATTAGTGAGTCATAGTTGACTCTTATGTTTGGTATGATTATAGAATTAGTCATTCATTAGTCGTACATTTAATATTCATAGCTGTATCATTATCATCTTGGGCTCAAGCCTGTATATTTGTATCTATAAATAGTGGTGAAATAATATATCATAACATACGGTTAGTATAGTGGTGCATAATGACATATTGTCTAAACAAATAAAGCCATTAGGTAAAACTAAGTCAAAACTTCTAATTGCTTCTACCTTGTGCCGAACTCATTGCACACGTTTACAAGTTAAAGAGTCCTTGTTTCAGCTTCCTTTCGATCCTAATCCCTGTTTTGTAATACATACTGTTTGTACCACAACTAGTGTCATTACACCCAGGAGTTTAGTAGGGAAAAGAAAATAATTCTATGTGAAGATACTGAAGCACTGGCAGCCAAACTTGCTTCCTTTTCTTCTGACTCTGCCTAACTAAGATTTTTGGCGGAAAAAATTAAGTAAATAATATAAATTTTTTTTTCTATAGCCTTTTTCTCTTATTTTTTACCAAATTTAGATTTTGGTAAATAGGGTAATTAATATTTATTTTTGTTCATAATCCAACTGCGCCAAAATTTCAAACAAATATCAACAACCAAAATATCCAACCAATTATTCATTTACGGTTTTTCTATTGGATTTTGTAATAATTCTCCGGTAAATGCTTATCGGTTTTTAAATCTTAAAACTTGTATAATCCCAGTGAACGTTATTGCATTCATAACCAATACATCAGATGTCTAAAATGTTGAAGAATTTGGTACGCCGGTTCCTGATACACGTCCACCAATGCTTGACCGAACAGACTTTGAATCTTTGAACAAACGCTTTCGTCTTGTATTGTCTGGGAAAAGATACATGGAGAGAACATTTGAAATCGATTAATGAAGGTCCATTTCAAATGAACGTAATTACAAACTCATGTTGTAGATGCATAAAGCAAATGAGGTGTGCACTTCACTAGGTCCAGAACCGTGCTAGAGGTATCCCTTACAGCCTTTCTTGTAAGAAAAGGAAAAGGTATTTAAAGCTGTCATTGTGATACGGATATCTTACTTCAAGGTATACCAAAAAGACATCCCAATGAGGAAGGTAAAACATTACTCCCACTAGCTTTATGATAAACACATGGTATCAGATTTTGAGTAAATCAAACTTTTTGATTCTCCTCATCAACCTCTTTTTTTCCAGCTTCTTGATGCTTGCTTAAGGACCATAATTGGATCTTGAAGCTTGCATACTTTCTTGGGATGATAGGATCAACAAAACCCTCTCAGGTTTGCACCATATAGATGTCTTTCATCAAGGTAACCATTTTAAGGATGGCTGTTATTGTTTTAACATCCTTTGCCATATCTCATAATTCATAGTATGCTGCTATAGATATGAAAATTCTAATAGCTCTAATAATAGCGACAGGTGAGAACGTTTCTTCATAATCAACCCCGTAGAGTTGAGTGTAACCCTTTGCTACAAGACGAGCTTTATAGACGTGTACAATACCATCCATGTCAGTCTTTTTCTTAAAAAGTCATTTGCTCCCAACGGTCTTACAACCAAGAGGAAGATCGACCATGACCCATACCATATTATCCATCATGGATTGTATTTCTGCATTCATAGCATCAACCCACTTATTATATTCTAAATCTAACATTGCGGCTTTATAGCTAGTGGGTTCATGAAGATCCCCTAGACTAATGCTATCTACCACTAATTTTAGAACATAAGCGGTTTTTGGAGCTCGAAATCCCTTGTTGTCCTTTCGGACTACGAATTGGAATCACTTACTCCTTGTGGTGGTTTTTTTTCAAACACTCCACTCTTGAGGAATGTTGCTAGTGATTTTAGAGGAGTTATATCTTCTTCTTCTTGAATTCTTCCAAGATCTACCGCCCTCACACTGATTTTTGACGTATGACGACTTTCCTCAAAGATTCAGCATTACCTTGCAAACAACAATTTTGTTTTCTAGTGAGAAGAGTAGAATAGTAACACATCGTTTCCTTTGGGTATCCTTGAAGATACACTTAAAGAATCTTTGTTCGAGGTTTTGTCAGGCGTATTTTTACAAAGAGCCTCACTCCTAGACCTTAGTAAAGACAAGTTTGGAACTTTTTATACACTGTCATATGGTGTCTTATCTTTACTTTTTAATTAATTTTTGTTCTTTCTTGGAACCATATTGAGAATGCGTGTTGCAGTCTCTACAGCTAATTTCCCAAAAGGATAAAAGCGAGTTGTAAGATTCAATATAGATCACACCATATTAACAAGTGCAGTTTCTCTCTCAAAACCCACTCATTATGTTGTGGATGTATGGAGGTGTAAAGCCGTTGAACAATTCTGTTAGCTTTTAGATAATCTTTAAAACTATTGCTAATGAATTCGCCACCACGATTCTGATCGTATTGCCTAATGGGTCTTCGAGTTGATTTTCAACTTACATTTTAAAACACATTTGAATGGTTTCAAGACCTCACGTATATGTTTAAGAGATAAACATAACCATAACGACTATAATCATCTGATGAATGTAATTGAAACGTAGCTAGACGCTTGTTGGAAACGTGTCTAAGTGGTAACATACGGTCAGTATTTATTATTCCAAGAAGATTTTTGCCCTTTCGTTACTTATGAGGAAAAGGTTTCTTTGTCATCGTGCCAGATAAAACAAGTTCGCTTTTATTAAAAGATTCACCATCGTTGACTTGAACAGGCCCATCTTGTTGCAGCTGTTTAAACGTTTCTTGTTTATATGAGCAATTAAGACGACATGTGTCATAGATAAGTGGAGTCCAAGTTATGCTTGCATTTTATTGCTAACATTAATAAATAGACTTAACATTTGGTACAAGATATGTATATCAATTCATAAATACATTACGAGAAACAACATTCTTTAAAATAAAGAACATATTTCTTTGAAAATAATTCCATAATCCGTAAAACATTGAACAAATCCATTGTCAACCAAACGAGAAACTGAAAACTACACCTTAGTTATAGTAGGTGCATAATGACAATTGTCTAAACAAATTACTAAGCTATTAGGTAAAATTAAGTCAAAACTTCCAATAGCTTCTACTTGTGCACGAACTCCATTGCCCACGTACAAGTAAAGAGCTCCTTGTTTTAGCTTCCTTTCGATCCTAAATCCCTGTTTTGTAATACATATGTTAGTACCACAACTAGTGTCATACACCCAGGTTATTATTAGGGAAAGAAAATAATTCTATTGTGAAGATACCTGAAGAACTGGCAGAGCCAACTTGCTTCCTTTTCTCTGCAATCAGCAAGATAAAAGGACATATTCTTTTCCATGTCCTACCTCCTTACAGTGGTGGCAGGCATCATTCCTTTAGCTGGGCGTCCTTCGCAGTAGGCTTAGGGTTTTTAGGTTAGGTATATAATCCTTCTTATCTTTCCCCTTGCCTTTAATGATTCTTGCCTTTGGCAATTAAGCGAGTTCTTATTGGCCTTATGGATGTTTACCATTTTAATCATCATTACTTGTGTGTTTCAGCCATTCCTTAGGTTAATTCCCTTTCTCATACTCAATAAGCAGAGCATGAATTTCACCAATTGTCTTTCCCATGTTATGCATATTGTAATTTCTTTACAAATCCCACAAATCTTTAGTTAGGCCATTCAGGAATTAAGGCTACTTTAAATATCTTGGTAATGGTAGTACATTAACCAAGACGTTTTCTGTTTCTCCAATATCCATTCATCTTTAGGACATAGTCAGCAACTGGTTTACCCTCCTCTTGTTTGCAAAGCACTTAGAAAGAAATATTGGATTTTTTAAGTCAAACTTCTCCACTCCAGCTTGTTCTCAACATTAGATCTAAGCTCTGAATCATGTCAAACGGATTAGTACAATTCAAACTCTTTATGTAAGTTTCAGGGGTCATACTCAAGCATAAGACAAGCAATCTCAGTATGGAGATCATATAGAGTTGTTACTGTGTCTACAACATTGGTCAGTCAACAGCTTTGAGCAGGAGGTAAAGGTTGTTCAATGACATGATTTCTCTCAGACTCTCAAGACTAACTTTAAGTCTGAGCAAACCATTCATTGAAATTATTACCAGAAAGTTTTTCTTTTTCTAAACATCGACCTGAAGCCGAATGGTTTATGATTTGAACGGTTAGTGCCATTCTACAAAAACCTAAAAAGTTCAGAATTTAGTTATTTTTCGTCTAATACTCCTTGAAGAAAATTAATTACCTACGTTTATCTAAATTAAACCAATTGATTTCTTAAGGTTTGGACCCAATTGACATTCACACCAATGTTGATTCTGCTAGTGATGGTGTATTCAAAAGGTAATCATCGATTGATAATCACACTTTGCAATCCTAATCCAAATGAGACTTACTTTATTACTAAATCATGTCTAGTAAGCATGTTTCATCCCATCTATGTCGCGTGTTAACAGGTCTAACCACAACAACGATAAGTCGTCCAATTTCAAAACAGTAATTATGTAACACTCACCGTCTCATGGAAAAGCGTATAATTACCTTGTGATTGCAAATCTACATACGTCTCACGCGCATAGTAAAGAGGCAATCATAACAAGTGTTTTTTACCAATGGATGGCAATAACATAGTTGTAAAAGGGTATGTTCTTTGACGTGTCCAATATGTACGAAGAAGCATGCATTCATCTATTGTTATAATGATTTTTAATAAAATAATCTTTCTCAATTAAGTTTTTATAACGGTATTCACTATTATCAATTGTATCTTATAATAAATAGTGAGACCTTTAAAATTAACGATGCAACTTGCTTTGCCGTGTTTCCAAATTAAAGAGTTATGTCTTTTTTCAAAAAAAAAATAACACTGTAGTGACATGCCATGGTTCACGGTAACTCCAATCGAACGCACAAAGAAGCGGAGAATCATGTCAGCGCGAAGCGTATTAAAAACCTGGATTCTTTAGGAATGTTGACCACTCCGCCTTAAACTTCTCTTAAAGTTTGTTCTAGTGATGAGCCGTACTCCCATGAGTCGCTCATAGTTTCTAGTTTTATTCATAAAAAAACTTAATTTTGGAAACAATTATGAACTAAAATTGCTAGGTCTAATCATGGATATTTTATATCGGATGTAAGCGAATCCACTTTGACTGTTTGCATTTATTAGATAGTTCATAATAAATCTTATTTCGATAATCATTAGTCATGTTTATTTTTGTTTTCAGAAAAACTCTTTTATTTTCTCACAAGTCAAGAACTTAAAATAAAACAAATAAACATCAACTAAACTAAATAACATTTATTTAAACACACTTAACAATTAAGGCATGCAAACATTAAATATGATCCTAATTATCTAATAATAAAACATGCATTTATTCATATAAGGCTCCTTCGTCCTATAAACTCCGGCCATATGCATCGATATACTCGATTACGTAAGCCTTATATAAATAAATACCACATAGCACATAAAACCTTTTAATTATTTTAGGCCCCATTCATTCAAAAATAAGGGTCTTCCCGAATTCTTGAATCATGGATCTTACCAGTTAAGAAAATAATTAAAATTATGCGTATTTTAATCATATTTAAACCAAATCCATTTAACAAATTAACAAGATTTAATATCTAATATCAATCCATGATAAATTTGCATGATTTTATCATGGATCTCCATTAACAATTAACAAAACTTAAAACCATTAACAATTAATACATCAAGTTTTATAAAATTGCATACAACCTAGATTTCGTCTAATTAATTTTATTAACCGTCAAGATCAAATCTTTTTAACAAAAACGCCCACCGGGGCATTTAAAATTAATCACGAAACCCTAATTTGTCCAATTTTATTCCTTGTAATTAAAGATTCTACACGATGGCTCGTGATGCCACTGTTGGGTTTTACAATCTAATTAACCATATTAATTAACACGAGTACGCAGCGGAATAAAGATAACATGTAGAATACAATAATTAACAAGATAGAAAACATGTACCTTTTAGCACGAAACGATACACCGTTTAAAGGTAACCGTAAACACCGTCTTCTATATACGCGTGTGTATAACGTCACACGCGAAACCACCAAGAATCAAAGGTATGATTCCTCTAAGCTTCCACACACAATACGTTCTTAGCAAACAATGAAGTATGCTAGTACTAGTAGTGTATTAGCAAACGATCACCAAATCTTGACAGTTCAAGCAAAACGAATAATCCTTGTTCTTAAAATCAAACCACTAGTAAACAAAACCTTTTTGTGGGTTTAATAATAGATTGAACAAAGGAAGAAGAAAAAGAAAAAAAAAACCCTTTGCTTTTTGTTTCTTTCGAGCCAGAATAGAACCACACGGATGACTAGTATATTTGGTTTCAAGTTTTTTTATCACTTGAATTAAAAACCCAACCATGTATATATAGCCATTAAATTTTCCTAATCCTATTAGGATTAGTATTCTTTGCCGACTAGGAGAAAGGAAAGTCCAACCGCACCCTTTCAATCTTCGGTTTTATAAATTTAGTCCCTTAACTCTTTTATTGACTACTATTTAATATTTGTTATCATATAACGATCGTTTGCTAAACACACTATTTAAACATTGTTTATGTATAACGTGTGCGTCCTCTTAGGCTCGTATAATTTTCGGACATATACTTTAATATAATAGACATATTCCAACAAGTTAGAACCCGATGGGCCGGTTACTGTAGCACTATGTCAAAACGACATAGTGTTAACTGAAATATAGTATATGTATATAAATGGGAATAAATTTGGGACGGGTTAATGGGTAAAACAAAAGGGTTAATGAATAGGGGAAAAGAAGGTGGGTATATGGGTGAAAATTTGAACATTTATTAAAAACAATAAAGGACATGTGTCATTTTCTAAAGGTTTTTAGGGTGAGATAAAAAAAACCCTTCTTTATATGGATAGTAGAGAATAAATAAAATTCCAAGTTTTGGTAGAAAGATATGTTGGCATTATTCGCAAGCCAAATCTCTGAAAAATGTGTTTACGACATGTGGTAGCGGCATCTTTGATCGTCTCGCCCAGGCGAGTAGAAATCAGAGGACCGGCACTAACGGTATCTCATGCATGTCATTAAACATGTTTGCTTGTTATTACCTTATACTCATTTTATACTCATTTTAAGTGAAGTCCTAACTCTGTAATAGAATATCATAACTTGACAAATTGACCTCCTTGTTCCCCAAGCCTGAAATGGTTAATAATCAAACACTAATGATAGCGTTTTGTATATATTTTATTAAAGTAACAATCATGCCACAACTCCAACAGTAGCATTACTAGTTTCCCAAGGCCCCAACGAATCCTAATGCATTATAAAGCTCACACGTTAATACCATTACTTCACTAAGCTCATAATCTCACAACACGCTCTCTCTCTTCTTAAATCAATAAGAGATAGATATAATTTATAGACCTCGCTTCTATTCTAATCAAACTTAATGTGTGTTGTGTTGTAGAGACACTCAGAGAGTCTGAGAAAGTTTAAAGACGTTGAAAAAGCTAAATGATGGCAAAGATCAGAACCACACGCTCTCTCGTGTGAGTAAGGAGCTTATTTGTGTCATCACTATCCGAGAAATGCATCACAGATGAAAATGCCTCGTCGCATAGTTGGCTTTGTTGGAAGTTAAAAAAAAGACCGTGAAGTCTCTAACGCTCGGTCAATGAGACCTGCAAAAGGTCTTGTAACATCGGAGTTAAAGAAAGTATAATTAGGGGTTCATGACCATACATTTTTTGATGGTTAATTCATGATGGATCTTTCTTTTTGTCAACATCCTTCCTTGTAGCCAAAGAAAAAGTCAACTAGAAACAGCTAGTCAACTTTGACTTATAAAGTCAAGATTCTGTGACTACCTCAAGTTTAGAAGAAGCTTCAATCTTCATCCACCAAAATTTGCTTATCCCTTCATGCTAGATTTGTTTTGGATGTTGCATTTACCTTTTGAAAAGGTTTACAGTATATATTACAAAATTGTTGTTCTTGCATTAAAAATGAATCATTATAAGTGATTAACATACAAAGTCTAGTGCCAATTTTGAATTAAGTTATGAAGTCAACGTTGGACAACCTGATTCATCTTTGGTGACTTGACAAGTAAACTCAAAACAAAGAGTCCCGGCATGAGAGCCTTTACCGCTATGTCGCGCCTTTGGGGTGGTTCTTGCGTCTCTAGAAAATTTCTATGGAGTTTGTTAGAGTTGTTCCATTATCACCGGCATATGTTTACATGTTTGTTATAGGTTTTCATGAATACCTATTTGAAAGAAGAAAAAAAACGTGTATGATGACGTAAACAAAGATGGAGCTAGAAAGTTACGGTTGTGTGTGTAAACTTTGATAATTTTTAAAAACTACATGAAAGATTAATTTGTTAGGAGGGCAAATTAAAAAAATAACAAAATGTTTCAAAAAAATTACACTGCACACTTTTTAAACCGTGAACTTTTTTTAAACATATTCACACTTATGAGTGTGAAAAAGTTATTCACACTTAAAAGTGTGAAGATTTGTTTTAAAATCATATTGCTTTAAAGTCTTCACGCTTTAAAGTGTGAATTTTTTTTATAAATCTTCACACTTAGAAGTGTGAAATTATTTGCTACATCCATTTTGTTCACAAAAACTAGGTGTGAACTTTTTAACTCCACACACTATAAAGTGTAAACATGTGCCATAATAAGTGTGAAAAGTTAACTATTTTGTTGTAGTGACACACCAATCCTGCCCGCCTCCTCTCTACACTAGCGGACGTAAAGTAGTCATTCATGTAGCCAAGAGAAAAAATAGAAAGCCAAATGGCCATTAAAGTCAAGCGATGGAGACCCTTTACAAAGCCAAAACCATCGTATAACGAAAAATTATTAATATAAGATATAAATAATGAAATAGAAATAACCCATGTTGTAAATACAAATGAAGCTTAAGATAAATAATGAATAACTGTTACACTCTTTCAGTGACGTATCTAGTGAGAATTGATGCTAGAACCTCTCGTAAGTAAGTAGATTAGAGTGTTGACAAATGAAGTAGGTAAAAGATATATATTACCAATCATCAAATTAGTAAAATAAAGGGATATCGAATGTACTTTTAGTCAACAAATTAGAATATTTTGATTTATTAACAAAAGGTTGCTTTTGTGATTTAAATATCTTGTGTATATTTTTATGCAATTAAAACTGAAAAAATACTAGCCTATTAGAGAACTCAGACTTATAAAGATAGGTTTTGATTACATTCCATCTAAACTGTTGTGTAACACATGCAAAGAATTTTGAGTATATCTACCTTGAATATGATACGGTTAATGTTATTGAAATCAACTTGGTTTCAACATGGGTTAGTGTTGCAATCTTATATTAATCCTTTTTGGTTGCTTCAATTCAAAACAAAACAAAAATATTATTATAGAGGAATGAAGAGTGTTTTAAAACCCGGCCGGTTGACCGGAAGCCGTTTTTGGCCCCAAAAACCGGTTGACCCGATGGTTTTTAAAACATTGGGAATGAATCAATCAGATCACAAAAAGCCCACTGATAAGTAAGGGTAAAAGTCATTTATTACCAACTTATTTTTTCATTTGTGCCGAACTGACCAACGTATTTTTTTGTCCTCATTACACCCATGAACTTTCAAATTTTGTTCAAATATCACCAATATGACCCTTAAAATGACTATATTACCATTGTCTTCCCTATGTTTGTGTTCTTGAGTGGATGCAGGGAAGACAAGGGTAATATAATCATTTTAGGGTCATATTGGTGATATCTGAACAAAATTTGAAAGTTCGTTGGTGTAGTGAGGATGGAAAAAAACACGTTGATCATTTCGGCACAAATAAGAAAGTAGGTTGGTAATAATAGGTTTTACCCTTTAAGTAATCAACAATGATATATCGTCATGACAAACCACAATATTATCAAAGTAATAACAAAAGCAATGGTAAAGGCCGTTTATTACCAACTTACTTTCTCATTTGTACCGTAATGACCAACTTACTTTTTTTTGTACACATTACACCAATTTACTTTCAAATGTTGTTTGACATCACCAATATCACAACTTGTTACTGACACGCTGGCATATATGTTCCACGCTGGCAAAAATGTTTTAAGGTAAATGTCATTTATTACCAACATACTTTCTCATTTGTATCGTAATGACCAACTTACTTTTTTCCTACTCACTACACCCACGTACATTCAAATTTTGTTCGATATCATCAATATTATCATAAAATGACTATATTACCCTTGTCTTATCTACATCCACTCAAATCAAAATGAGTTGACTTAAGATACAACACCTATAGTTTTTTCGAAAACCAACCTTTACCTCGCACCACGTTTTCAAATCCAGGTCATACAATTTGTCCTATATATTTGAACTATTGAATAAGCATGAAAACGAACTATGAGCTATGACATACATGTACACCATATATAGCCAGTACAACTGATTTAAATATAAATAATCTTTAATGGGTCGCTAGTCGTCCTAAGTGTAGTTTCAACACACAAAACCTCAAATATCATTTTGTTTGAATTGCTTACCCAATCCACAGGCCCACCCATTTTTCACATATAATATATTCTCAGCAAAGTTAGGATGCGCATGACTATATTAACCTTGTCTTCTTTAACATATTTACAATCATAATTTTTTTAAGAGCTATGCTATATCCACAAAAGAACCACAAAGAAACATCCACAAAATGAGGTGACATTTTTTGATTGGTGGCTTTCTAAATAATTTCTCTCTCTTATCTTTGATTAATCCAATCAAAACATGACACCTCATGTTTGTGGATATTTCTTTGTGGTCTTTTTGTGGATGTAGCATATTCCTTTTTTAAATCTTAATTTTTTTAAAAGTTCTTTAACAAGTAATCTAACAAATTTAAATTTTTTTACCAAAAAATTTATAAATTTTTTTACCAAAAAATTTATAAATTATTTTTTTACGTAATTTTTAGTAAAAATTTTTACAAAATTTTAAAAAAAAAATTCGCACTTTTTAAAATCTTAATTTTTTTTTTTAAATTTTTTTCGTACTTTTAAATTTTTTTTTTTTTTAAAAAGTTAACTTTTTTTCTACGAAAAAAATTAGATTTTTTTTAAAAGTTAAGAAAAAAATAAAAAAGAAAAAAAAATTCGTAGTAAAAAGTAAAAAAGTTTTAACTTTTTTATTTATTCTTAACTGTTAAAAAAATTAAAATTTTATATGTACGAAATTTTAAAAAAGAATAATTACTTGTCAGAGTACGAAATTTTTTAAAAAGTAATTTTTTTAATATATTTTTTTTAAAAATTCGTACTTTAAAAAAATTATGATTTAAAAACATTACTTTAAAAAAAATTATTTTTTGTTAAGGTACTTTTTAAAAAATTAAGATTAAAAAAAATTATGATTGTAAATGTGTTAAAGAAGACAAGGGTAATATAGTCATTTTATAGTCATTTTATGGTCATATTGATGATGTCGAACAATATTTGAATGTACGTTGATATAATGAGTACGAAAAAAAAGTAAGTTGGTCATTATAGTACAAATAAGAAAGTAAGTTGGTAATAAATGACATTTACCTTAAGTGCCAAGGTGGAGTGTATTAGCACATTTGAAAAAAAAATTTAAATTAATGACGTGGAAATTTAGCCGGTCATATGGGTAACATTATCACAAAACAAACAAGTTCGTTGATGTAATGTGTACAAAAAAAAGTAAGTCGGTCATTACGGTACAAATGAAAAAGTAAATTGGTAATAAATGGCATTTACCCCCAAAAGCAACTACTACTGTAGAAAATATTTCAATGATGATAACACCAGAAACAATGTTTTAAAAGAAACACACCGACTAACTTCCGATTCTGCAAAACCACCATGATTGCTGCTCCTCCTTCCCAAATTCCCAGCAAATATTTTTCTGCAGTAACATGAAAAGGTAAATAGAAGATGAGAAAAACTTAATATTTGTAATCCAATAATGGCAGCCATGATAACAGAATAAATTAAATTACCCTCATGCTGCACACCTGGCCCTTCCCCTCCCTCTCGGTCCAGCTAAGACCCGTGCGCGCTTGTTACAAATGTGCTCACCATCAAAGGTAAGACAAGCCCTGAGATCTGCAATTGAGGTCATGTAAACAAAAGCACACCCACCGTTTATCTTTCCACATTTCTTCATTGGGCGTCTCACAGTAACAACCCTAAAATGGTTAACCACTTGCAATTAATAATACATTAACCCAATAATTAATTACTATATAATCATATCTAACTTATACATTAAAACTAATAGTAAAAAAATATTGTTATATTTAAAATAAACTTACATCTTCTCTTTTGGCATGGGGCGCCACATCTTCAACCTTTAGGTAGAGAGCTATCTTCTCGCCATTTTCTTCCATAGAAATAATGACAGGCCGCTTATTGATTTCTACCCCACTCTGATTCAAAGCCTGTAAATACAATAAAACTATGAGTTTTTTCTTAATGAAAGCATATATATATATATATATATATATATAAAGGATTGAGATCCTCTCATTTTCAAATCTCTAATGTTCTTCTCATGTTGACATGTTGTGAGAGGAAGCAATTTAATGGGTTGCATACTTTACTCAATTATGGCCTCACTATTTAATTTTCTTTTATTTGATTGGTTCAACATTACAAAACAAAAGGGACAAACATTAGAGGATCTTAATCCATATAAAAATTAGCACCAAAGTATCAATAACCACTAAACATGACAGTTCATGCAATATTTGCTAATTTAAACACACTTTGTATTCAACGAGTTGTAAAATGACCCGCGCGTTGCGGCGGGGGCTAAGCAAATGTCGAAAGATATTTAGCTTTGATAATAGGGTTTTTCTAACATGTGCCCTAGGGGCACATGTTAAGGTAGGGACACAGGCTGTGTGTCACAGCCTGATTGGCCCCCACCAAATAACTACTGGCCGCATCATGCTGATGACACACAAAACGAGTTGTAAAATGACCCGCGCGTTGCGGCGGGGGCTAAGCAAATGTCGAAAGATATTTAGCTTTGATAATAATATGGGCTAAAAGTAGTCCGGTTAAGGATCCAAATATTTTTTTTTGACATTTTTTATAAAATCGTGCGTATTTAAGAAGCATTGCAATATTGGTTCGTTTTGTTTTTTTTCTTATTTATATTAAATGAATTTTTTTTAGAAAATCGTGCGTATTTTAGAAACGTTGCAATATTGGCCTCGTTTTAATCGCAATTCGAAAATATTTCTACGGGTATTTTTTTGATATGAATGGGAAAATCGTAAATAGTTAAAAGTTGAGGGTCCGTTTTGTAATTTTTTTACTTTTGGCATTGTAGCACTGTAGCAGTTGGGCTAGATGTTGGACTAAACTAAAAAAAAACTACTTGGGCCGGCCCAAAGTGGGAGCCCAAGTCAACCTTGCTGTCAAACATTTGCTCCATAGTATATAGAGTAAAAATTCGAAAATATTTCTACGGGTATTTTTTTTATATGAATGGGAAAATCGTAAATAGTTAAAAGTTGAGGGTCCGTTCTGTAATTTTTTTACTTTTGGCATTGTAGCACAGTAGCAATTGGGCTAGATGTTGGACCAAACTATAAAAAAAAAAAACTACTTGGGCCGGCCTAAAGTGGGAGCCCAAGTCAAACATTTGAGAATTGTATTATAGGTAAATAATGAAGAAACATGGCTAACACCAAGTAGTCCTATGTCTACCAACTCATCAAAACAGACCTTCAGTGTGTCCTTTACATTTTCTACCACTACTGGTCTCATGGCATATATTTCTTTCCTGCCTACAGTTCGAATTTTATCACCTTTTCATCCCTATTCTTGTTATCATGTTATATTTCCTACATTAGATAGATAGGAGTAACTAATTACATACATATAGGTTATGCAGTAACCATTTTAATACTAATTATGAATTACATACAAAAGGATCAAGGGTCCGTGTTTAATATTTAATATTTCTGAAAGAGATGCGTTTGTGTTTGGTTTTCAAGAAGCTGAAAGATGTTCGTGTCAGTATCATGTCGTTCCGTTGCTTTCTTTCGTTCAAACAGATTTGGTTTAAAGAAGTGTGGGTATATATTTGCTAAAGTATGGGTGGAGTATGAAAGATGTTTGTGTGATGATATGAAAAAGAGGATGACTGCACAAAGAAAGTGGGTGGCATCAAATGTTTTTTAGGTTTAACAAATGAGTAAATATTATGACAATGGTTTAGATATTGGGTAAATTTATGGGCTTAATATTTCCATTATCAATTGGACTTTAAATTGGGCTGTGATCCTCACTTCACACTTTGCTTCTTTCTTCAGTTGAAGACTATAAAGTGAAAGACATATGTGATTGTATTTAATATGTAAAAGCTCCAAAGTAGTGAAGTACTAGGTTGGATAACAATGCTATTTTTTTTAAATTTTAAATTTTATTTGGAACGTGGTGTATGTTTTTTTATTACTTCCACATTGCACATAATTCTTGTACAATCTTTTGCGAGACATCTATGATTTACATATAAAAATTCATGTTAGCTAATGGTCGAAAACTTGAAATCAATTACTACCTTAGAACAATGACACGCAACAAACAAAATAGAAGTCGGTTTAATTATTCGTCATTTATTTAGGCATTTATATTTTGTCGTGTTCTTATCATCATATGCCCCGTGACAAAAAGATAAATGAGTCCGAGGAAGAAAACGAGAACACTGATGTGAAAGAGAAAAAATAAAAACAAAAAGAAAAAGGAAGCAGAGGAGGAAAACAAGAATGCTGATGTGAAAGTAAAGAAGGAAGATAAGAAGAAGAAAGAGTCTGAGGAGGAAGACAAGAACATCGATGTTAAAGAGAAGAAGATTAAATATAAGGAGAAAAAAAAGTCTGAGGAAGAAGATGAGAACACTGATGTGAAACAAAAGAAGAAAAGAAGAAAAGGACATTAATCCCATTAATGTGTCGATCGGTTGCCTGTTGTTTTCTTTAACGTATTACAATACAGGAACATTATTGCACTTGGGTTCTTAGTTATTGATAAATGTATGTGACATAATACTCTAAAGAATGTGATAGGCATTTTCTTCTCTAAAGCTTTTGTTTGGTGAAAGATCAGATTTCAGTATCAAGCTTATTCGAGAATTTGCAGGTTGTAAGCTATTGTTAGTACTATTAATGCTTTGTATCCATCTCCTCTATGGCAACTTATATCAACCCGTGTGCATCACACGGGTCTGAATGCCCAACTTAGCAAACGCTATCCTAACACAAGTATTATACAATGATGAAACTTTAACCTTAAACTCAAATAGTCGCACAATGCTGTTTGGACTAAAAAATTATCTTATATGTCAAATTATTCTCGCACTACGCAGCAAAACATTACACATCACATTTCCAAAGTATAAACCATCAAACAGAGGCATCAACATTTCACAGAATCATTATACAAATTACAACAACAACCCGTTCAAAAAAATTGACACAACTTACCCTGTGATAAAGATCATTTATCAAAAAACAGCATATACAGGGGATCAAACGTTCACGTCAAACTCAAATACCCCACTACAATTGTATGGGTAATAACCCATCCAACAAACGAATCAACATTCGACAAAATCACGATACAAGCGACCATTATACACACACCATGCAAAAAAAAAATTGACACAAGCCGTGTGCAACGCACGTCTGCATGACTCGCTACATGTATATGTGTGTATGTTTTGTTATTAATTGGTTTACAATAGTAGTTTAAATAATTTTTATGATTTATTAGTTCAAACGTGGTTATTATACAGTGTAAATTAAATAAATTAGCTAATTTGACAATCAAGATTTAAGCATATAGTTGAAATTAGACGCGCTTTGAAGATAAGTAAGAATATTGCCTTTTTATTGAATCACCAATTTAATAAGATGTTCATTTAGTGTTTTGGGTGTTTATTTTGGGGTTTGATAAGGTGATCGGAGGTGGTCATGGAAGGTGGTGGGGTTTGATAAGGTGACCGGAGTTAGATGAAGATGATCAAAAAGAAAAGAATGTAAGTTAATTGATGGTGGTGGGACCCACTATTAATATTAAAGTAGAAAAGTTTACATAGTTCGTCCTTATGGTGCTAGGAAAAGACATATCTACCCTTGTAGGGAAACTAGTTAACAACAGTTAGTGGGCCCAATTAGATAGAGGGACCAACGACAGAAAACGTTTCTCACTTAAGGTTGAACGGTGCAATTTTTTCGGTCAAGGCATGAAGGGTTGCGGTCAATGCAAACCACAAGGACGAACGGTGTAGTTTACTCTTTTAAAAAATTAGAATTGCTAGCACGTTGTAACAATTTCAAAGCAGGTTTGTATGATATGAGTGAATTACATGTTATGTAAAAGGTAGCAAAAGCATCCTAATTTCTGATAGAGCAATGCTACATCCACAAAAAGTTTACAAAATTATTTTCACATAATGATTTGTCAACTAAATGTGGAGGGTAAGAAAGTAAAAAGATAAATTATGAAGCAACATGATTGGACAAAAACACTTGCCAAGTCATTTTGTGAATATTCTTTTGTAAACTCTTTGTGGATGTAGCATTTCTCTTTCTGATAAGAGCAATGCTACATCCACAAAAAGTTTACAAAATTATTTTCACATAATGATTTGTCAACTAAATGTGGAGGGTAAGAAAGTAAAAAGATAAATTATGAAGCAACATGATTGGACAAAAACACTTGCCAAGTCATTTTGTGAATATTCTTTTGTAAACTCTTTGTGG
Source organism: Tanacetum coccineum (assembly GCA_026074375.1). Lineage (NCBI taxonomy): Eukaryota > Viridiplantae > Streptophyta > Magnoliopsida > Asterales > Asteraceae > Tanacetum > Tanacetum coccineum. The sequence continues at coordinate 71,810 of BQNB010009857.1, forward strand.
ATGTAGCATTTCTCTTTCTGAGACAATGAGTCATAAAAGTGACATAACATTTCTCTTCGTAACCTTGATCAGAATTCAAAGATCTTTTTCATGAACAAACGTTAGATACCTTCAAATGCGTATAAAGCATTCAAGTACCTCGTCCTTCACAACTCTCTCAAAAACATGCTTCAGTAATAACGCTCATTAGCTATAATACCAATCATTTATTTGACAAAGATTTTCTAAACAGAGTTGTGGTTTACAACTCTAGCTAGTTCCTTTACTGTAAACCGAAGATATCTTCTTTATGGTAGGATTTTTAGTCAAATACTTAGAATTGTGTTAACTTAAAAATAATTTTTGAAAAGAAAAAATGAAAGAAAGTAAAAGTAAAGTCAATAATGAATTATTATTGGTAACAGCCGTGTATTAATATTAATAAATGTGGGATTTGTATTTTTAAGGAGTACTGTTGTAGTTATCGTGTGAATTAAAATTTTAAAGGGAAAATTCTCAAAATAGACCGGTCGCCTAAAGTGTTTACCCTTTTTAGACCTTAAAAAGTAAACTTCCTTCTCAAAATAAACCAGTCGCCTGGTCTCTTAAGTCGCCTAAAAAACTTTTCACTTTTTGTGTAAGTTACTTTTCAGACATGTGTTTAGGAGACCTACCTTTTTAGGCGACTTTAAGCAAAAAGTGACTTACATGTCTAAAAAGTAACTTACACAAAACGTGCAAAGTTTATTAGGCGACTTAAGAGACGAGACGACTGATCTATTTTGGAAAGTTTACTTTTTGAAGTCTAGAAAAGGTAAACACTTTAGGCGACCGGTCTAATTTGAGAATTTTCCCAAATTTAAATGTGTTTATACATATCTCAAGGTGGGTAGTTGACTGGTTACGTGGTATTTATAAGAGGATCAAGAAACATTAAAGACTCAACCTTTGTTGGTTTATCATCTCATCATACTCTCTCTCTCCCACAAAACACACACAAACACAAATAAAAAAGTAACTTACTTAGATTAGATCTATGTTTTTTCTTCTCACCAACAACAAATCTTGAAAACCCATTCTCCAATCTGAACAAAGACACTTTTCTAAGATTTTCTTGAAAAACCATTTTCAGATCTAGTATTTTCTTCTTGTTCTTGTATATTTTTCAAAAAACAACTTTTTTCGTGTTTGTCACTTGTTTCATTCTTTTCTTTTTCTTTTTTTCCTTAAAGAAAGAATGATTCTTGGTTAACACCACCAAGAACCACCACCACCACCCATGGTCGGAAAAACGAAGTCACGTGATTGGCACGTGGGTTTGTTTTAATGACCTCTGACATTTGCAATTACGTAAGGACACCATCACGTGAGCAACACGTGATTAATGTGTTGTGTTTAGTCACGTGAGCGGCACATGGGACTCAAAGGTAATTTCTTTTTTATTTTATTTATTTAATTTTTACTTAAATTTTTTTTCCTAAGTTTTGGATGGCTAGGATAACGATCTGTGTGATCATGTCGGATCCGATAGCTAGGATTGACGATCCGCGTGATGTTGTCTGATTGGATGGGGGAAATTTAAAAAAAATGAATGGCTATAAATTGGCGCCTAAATCACACATCTCTATCACACACACAATCACAATCAAAATTACTCAAAAAAATCAAATCAATAGCTTTTTACGATCAACCTAATCTCAAAATCTGCTCCTACTGTCCAGAGTCTTTTACCGATCTAAGTCTACTCACTCAACATCTTCGCACTGATCACTACGTATTTCTTCTATTTTATTTTTTAATTAATTTATTTTTATTTGTAAATTTGCTAATTTTATTAATTTTCTTCAACATGACGAGTTCAAAAGCCTGTTCCATCCTGATCTACGAGCTGTTGATTTTAATGATGTTTCTGGGTAGCTAGACACATCATCAAAATCAACAGCTGCTGCTGGTGGATCAGGATGGAACAGGCTTTTGAACTCATCCTGTGAAGAAAATTAATAGAATTAGCAAATTTACAAATAAAAATAAATTAATTAAAAAATAAAATAGAAGAAATACATAGTGATCAATGCGAAGATGTTAGTGCGAAGATGTTAAGTGAGTAGACTGAGATCGATAAAAGACTCTGGACAGTAAGAGCAGATTTTGAGATAGGTTGATCGTAAGAAGCCATTGACTTGATTTTTTTGTGAGTAATTTTGATTGTGATAGAGATGTGTGATTTAGGCGCCAATTTATACCCATTCAAAAAAATTTAAAATTTCCCCCATCCAATCGGACAACATCACGCGCATCGTTAATCCTAGCCATCGGATCCAACATGATCACACGGATCGTTATTCTAGCCATCCAAAAACTTACGAAAAAATTTCAAAGTAAAAATTAAATAAATAAAATAAAAAAGAAATTACTTTTGAGTCCCATGTGCCGCTCACATGACTAAACACAACATATTAGTCACGTGTTGCTCACGTGATTGTGTCGCAAACGTCAGAGGTCGTTAAAATAAAGCCACGTGCCAATCACGTGACTTCATTTTTCTGACCATGGGTGGTGGTGATGGTTCTTGGTGGTGTTAACCAAGAATCATTTTTTCTTTAAGGAAAAAAAGAAAAAGAAAAGAATGAAACAAGTGACAAACACGAAAAAGGTTGTTTCCGAAAAAAATATACAAGAATGATTCTTGGATCTTTCTTTTTGTCAACATCCTTCCTTGTAGCCAAAGAAAAAGTCAACTAGAAACAGCTAGTCAACTTTGACTTATAAAGTCAAGATTCTGTGACTACCTCAAGTTTAGAAGAAGCTTCAATCTTCATCCACCAAAATTTGCCTATCCCTTCATGCTAGATTTGTTTTGGATGTTGCATTTACCTTTTGAAAAGGTTTACAGTATATATTACGAATTGTTGTTCTTGCATTAAAAATGAATCATTATAAGTGATTAACGTACAAAGTCTAGTGCCAATTTTGAATTAAGTTATGAAGTCAATGTTGGACAACCTGATTCATCTTTGGTGACCTGACAAGTAAACTCAAAACAAAGAGTCCCGGCATGAGAGCCTTTACCGCTATGTCGCGCCTTTGGGGTGGTTCTTGCGTCACTAGAAAATTTCTATGGAGTTTGTTAGAGTTGTTCCATTATCACCAGCATATGTTTACATGTATGTTATAGGTTTTCATGAATACCTATTTGAAAGAAGAAAAAAAACCGTGTATGATGACGTAAACAAAGATGGAGCCAGAAAGTTACGGTTGTGTGTGTAAACTTTGATAATTTTTAAAAACTACATGAAAGATTAATTTGTTTGGAGGGCAAATTAAAAGAACAACAAAATGTTTCAAAAAAATTACACTGCACACTTTTTAAACCGTGAACTTTTTTTAAAACATATTCACACTTATAAGTGTGAAAAAATTATCCACACTTAAAAGTGTGAAGATTTGTTTTAAAATCATATTGCTTTAAAATCTTCACACTTTAAAGTGCGAATTTTTTTTATAAATCTTCACACTTAGAAGTGAGAAATTATTTGCTACACCCATTTTGTTCACAGAAACTAGGTGTGATCTTTTCAACTCCACACACTATAAAGTGTGAACATGTGCTCTAATAAGTGTGAAAAGTTAACTATTTTATTGTAGTGACGCACCAATCCTGCCCGCCTCGTGTCTATACTAGTGGACGTAAAGTAGTCATTCATGTAGCCCAAGAGAAAAAATAGAAAGCCAAATGGCCATTAAAGTCAAGCGATGGAGACCCTTTATAAAGCCAAAACCATCGTATAATGAAAAATTATTAATATAAGATATAAATAATAAATAATGAAATAGAAATAACCCACGTTGTAAATACAAATGAAGCTTAAGATAAATAATGAATAATTGTTACGCTCTTTCAGTGACGTATCTAGTGAGAATTGATGCTAGAACCTCTCGTAAGTAAGTAGATTAGAGTGTTGACAAATGAAGTAGGTAAAAGATATATATTACCAATCATCAAATTAGTAAAATAAAGGGATATCGAATGTACTTTTAGTCAACAAATTAGAATATTTTTATTTATTAACAAAATGTTGCTTTTGTGATTTAAATTTCTTGTGCATATTATTATGAAATTAAAACTGAAAAAATACTAGTCTATTAGAAAACTCAGACTTATAAAGATAGGTTTTGAACATTCCATCTAAACTGTTTAACACATGCAAAGAATTTTGAGCATATCACCTTGAATATGATATGGTTAATGTTATGGGTTAAGTCCATAAATAGGTAACGAACTCTCAGAAAATTTCTGCCTTAGGTCATGAACTTAGGAAAATACTAATATAAGTAACAAACCTTGTTATGACTTGTTAAAATAGGTAAGGTTACTGTTTTGTAAACCACGTCATCATTATGGGCCCACATCATAATATTTAGAGAAATCTGCAAATATGCTCCTTGTGATTTCCCAAATTTGCAGATTTGCTCCCCAACTTCACGAAAGTGCAGGCGGCCTCCTCAAAACAAAACTTGTGTCGCATTCATGCTCCCTGGCAGGGAGCACGAGTGCAATTGAAGTTTCAATTCCCATTGCATTCGTGCTCCCTGGCAGGGAGCACGAGTGCAACGAAAGTTTCAAACTGGGGAGGCCACCTGCACTTTCGTAAAGTTGGGGAGTAAGTCTGCAATTTTTGCAAACCACGTGGAGCATATTTGCACTTTTCTCTAATATTTATATACAAGTTTCTTGGTGGGTAGGGTTTCAATCTTATAAATTTAGCCGTTATTCATCTTCATCATCATCATTAACTTTTGAAAACCATGTCGAGTTCATCTACATCATCATCAACACGTCGTTATAACCCATCGATTCAGTGTAGATGCAAGTTACCAGTTAGAGTTTTGACAACAAGAACACTTGAAAACCCATCAAGACGATTTTATGTTTGTCCTAATCGTAATGTAAGTTTCTTGGTTATTTTATAGTAGTGTTTTTATTTGATTCTGATTTACACATTTGATTGATTTTTTATCAGAGGCGAGTTGGGAAGCATTGTGGCACATGGGATTGGTATGATCCTGAACTTGAACATGATTGGTACCGTTTTAAGTTGTTCGACATGTATAACTTGCTCAATCTACAACAAAAGCATCAACAGCAAGCTGAGATGAGGCATGAAGAAAGGATTCAAGAGTTAACCCACCTAGTAAACAAGTCTTGTACCTGTTTGACTTTTTATAAGTCAACATGTTTCATTCTTGTGTTTGTACTCCTTGTTGCAATGCTCAAAGGTTAACCTTGCTGTATGGTTAATCAGTTTTTATGTTGTTGTACTGACTTTGTATTTTGGTAATATCTGTATGAATGAATGGTTTGGTTATCTATTTCTTATCTATGTCATATTCTACTTTGTATTGTGTACATGGACCACTTGCAATGATACAAAACAATAATAAAGGAATCAAATAAGAATAAAGGAAAGTTGCATAGATTACTAAAGCATGTGGGGGACAATGCATAGTTGGAAACCAAAACAAAAATACGGCATAAGCTTTAACATAATAATAGACAGTCAAGGCCAAAAGCTACAAAAGTTGTGTTTTTAACCACATTCTAGGCCATAGTGGCATTGTTAACTACAAAAGCAGTGTGTATAACATCCCACTTGTCACAACATGGAAATAAAAACCTTTACACTTCTCAGCTAGGTTAATGAAAAAGCTTTGTCTAGGGTTGACCCTTCTTCATTTGTTCTAAAACTAGATTTATTCATCTTTTGATTGAAGATCCTTTCTGATCTGCCCCTGTTCTTATGAAAGATGATCCTCTGATTTCTTGCAGCTTATTCACTAGATGTTGGTGCTTTTCTTTTAGATCCTTTCTTTTTGCCTTGTAGTTCTGCTACTTGCTTCCCCTTGTCTGTAATATGAGTAGCTGATGAAATAGGCTCTGCACTTGGTGTAACTGCTACAATAGGCTCTGCAAGTTGCTTCCCTAACTCTTCAGCCTTATAATCACCTATTCTGAACCCTATTTCACCCATGTTACTCATGTTTGCTGCAACTGATTCTTGAGTCTGCACATTGGCATCTAAAGTATTCACATTCCTGTTGTATGGCTCATGATCAAATGATTCTTCTTCTTGTGTCCAGTTGGAAGGGTGGTAATAGTCTATTTTCCTATCCCATTCTTCTTCAGCCATTTGCTCTTTTAGGCTTTTTTTCATCCATTCTTTTATACATGGCTTCTTCTTCCAAAGTCAACCTCAATGCTTCTTGTTCAAACTCATCTTGTTCAGTTTCATAAGCCTGTAATTTTTGTTCTTCTTGTAATAGCAGCTCCTCCATATAATCATGTTCGAAGTTCTTTCTTATTTCATCCTCAGTCATCTCTTCCTAAAATAGATGCACTACAAACTAACACAAACATACACTTAAACTCTTAAATCTAATATGTTAAGAAAGAATACATACCTGATCTTTTAGATACAAACCCCTACCTCTGCCTCTCTGACTCCTTCCCCTGCCTCTTTCACCCCTACCTCTTCCTCTCTCACCACTACCTCTTCCTTTCTGGCCCCTTCCCCTTTTCTCTTCCTCTTTGTGACATCCTAGTTGTACCGCTTTCACCTATATTTTTACTACCTTCACCCCTACCTCCAAAAGCACCTCTACCACCCTTTGACCCCTACCTCTAACTCTTGCAGATGCATGGGTTCTATAAACTATTCTTAGAGCAGGTAGTTTAGGGACCTTAGGTGGTTTGGGCATTGGTTCTTTTTTACAACTGGATTTGTTATGACCTGTTTCTTGACAGTTAGTATAGGTCATCTTTCTTCCCAGCCTAGATACTTGTGAATTATTTTCATATTATGCTTTCATCCTATTTTTCCTAGGCCTTCCTGGTATTGTTCTTAGAATAGGTGGTAAAAGGGGGTGATTATTTATTTTTTTCCACATTGTACTCCCAAAGACGGGTTTGATACTAAACTGGTAAGCCTCAAACCATTTATGCTGGCTATAACAATGATCTATTCCTTCAATGGGGTCCCTATTCATATGATTATATGCTGCAACAGAATGTACACATGGGATCCCTGACAACTGCCACATCCTGCACATACATTTTCTCAAGTGTATGTTGACCCCATATGATTCATGTCCCTTTCTGACCTCTAGCTCACCAAAACCACTAGGAATAACCATCCAATCCCTAATAATGTGTATATTAGTATATGTTCATTATTAATTAAGTATAGCAGTAATAAGTAAAAGTGTTAAGAATTTACCTTTGTGCAATCTTCAAAAGCTCTAATCTCTTTCCGATGGATGGTGTGATAGTATGATCCCAATTCCTTTCTACTCTATTCATCTCAATCAATCTCTGCATAATATACAGTCTGATATCTTCAAGCATTGTGATTATAGGTTTGGTCCTTTGGACTAAAATTGCCATGTTAAAACTTTCACAGATTCCATTCTCAAAATTAAGGGACTTAGGTTCCTGTCTGAAATATGCTCTACAACAAGAATTTGGATTCCTTTTAATTAGGTACTGATATGCTTCTGGACAGATTACCTTCAACTCTTCCATCTTTGAGATATAAAGTTGTTCAACTGTTGTTGATGCATCATTCTAAAAAAGGCATTGCAATTGTAGTCCACTGAACTTTTTCTTATAGTTTGCAAACAAATGTCTTGTGCACTTTCTATGTTCTGCATTTGGGAGCAACTCAGTTACACCCTCTAGTAACCCCTGCGATAACATTTGTTTATATCACGTTAGAAGCATTTTATGGCATGTGAATAGATTAGAAAATTTTGTAAACTGTTTAATTTACCTTGTAAAAATCAGATATAATTGTCAATCCCTCTCCAGTCTCTAAATAGAGGTCTTCTTGTATCAAGGATATAAACCAGTACCAATTTTTGTTGTTTTCAACCTTCACAATTGCCCAAGCTATTGGATACATCTGTTTATTTGCATCCCTTCCCATAGCTACCAGTAACTCCCCTCTACATGTATGTTTTAAAAAACAACCATCCAATCCAATCACCTTTCTACAACCTGCTAGCCAACATTCCTTAACACCCTTAAAACAAACATAAATCCTTTTAAAATAATAGTGACCGGATTCAGTCTCTTCATCATCTAGTCTACATGTTGACCTTGGATTTGAATTAAGTATGGCCTGCCTATACTCCTATAACCTCCCATAGTGTTCTTTTAAGCCTCCTTCATAATCAAATAAGGCCCTTTGCTTAGCTCTCTTACATTGTCCAAGACTGACATTGATAAGAAATTTATCCCTAATACCAGTTTTCATTTTCAAGGTAGGAATGAAAGGGTCTGTAATGAGCTGTTTAGCATAATGGTGTGATATCCATCTGTAAGTCACTAAAGAACCTAAATTTAATTCCTAGAGCAATTATGTTTAGGTTTCAATGACTTAATTTAGAAATAATGCTCAGTTGACATCCAAGATGCATACAACCTAAAACCACAAACTGGTTTTTTCATATCATCTTTTTTATTGCTGTTAGCCAAATTGGGTGATTCAGAACAACCCTCACCAGAGGTAATCGCTTTAACTGGAGTCTTTGGAGACTTACTTGTACCTTCATCAACCTTTAAGCTACTCCTAGTGGTGACTTTGTTAACATTTAAGCTTTTATTCTCACCCAACTCTGTCTTTTTTTCATACTATCTTACCTAGCACATCTACCTGCTTCCACATCCCTACCACAATAAACTAGCAATTTCCTCCAATCATTCCTATAAAACCACAATTGATACCCATTAGCTACCCTATAATTTGCTAAACATATTTTAAGTTGTTCTGGATTGTCAAACCTACAGGTTCCATTTTTTTCCAATTCTGATTTGGGTCATGTCTTATATAAGTGACTCAAGACTTAACATTAAACTTAGGATCTATGTTTTCTGAGTCTTCTACCACTGTCTCATCATTTGCAAACACAGGTTCATATACCACATTAAAAACTAAGCACTATCAGGGCATAACTTATTAAGAAATAGGTCGTTGGTAGTGACATTCTTAATGATTACATTGTCATCAACTTTTGTATGAAAATAAACATAACTTAAGTCCTCTTCATCACTAGAATAATAGGCATCACTAGACTCATTACCATCATCGGCCATTGTTTCCTCTTGGTCCCTTATATCGAAAGCATCATACCCACTATGCTCTACATACAAGTTAACTTGCCATTTATTTCGATAACCAAAATTAACAAATTCATCAACATTTGAATTTGTCTTAATGTTATTAATACCAAGTTTTAATGGAGTGCCTACTTTACAATAATACAAAGAGTAGACAATTGTGGGGGGGGGGGAGGGTCCATGAACAACTTGACAAGATATTCTTCACGAAATTCAACATATGACATACCTTTAAAATGGATATCGATAATTTGCTTTTCATCTCCAAGTGAATACTCAAATGGAGACACAATAAAAACACCATCGTGGTGAAGATTAACAGTTAAACAACGATTCTTTTCAGGTGCTCTTTTACCCATTTCATTCAATTATGGATTGAGATTTTTTGAGTGAAATGGGGGGAAAAGGGTATATGGAGTTAGGGTTAAGAAGAAAAGGAGGGAAAATGGTAGATCGGGTTAAGTAAGTTAATTGATTAAACCAAAAAAAATTAAAAAAAATTATGACGTGGAAGGTTAACTGGTATCAACCGGTAACCCTTCCAAAATCTGAACGATAATACCTATGTTTAACATAATTCAAAAGGTTTGTGTAACAATCCGTTTTTAACTTTCAGGTATTTCCACGACTGCAATTATCTGCTATTACGTTGAATTTTTAGAGTTTTACGCGTTCGCTTTTAATTATTATCGTATAGTTAAATCGTGTAAACTAAAAATCAACATTCAACGTAACCGGACACCAAACAAATAAAAGTTTACGTCAAACAAGTGTTATATGATTATTAAGAGAATAATTTATAACTTTTCCTATTTTATTTTTATTGGCTATGTAAAACACTTACGTTTCGTAATAAATTACATTTAGGCATACCCGGAAGCACCGATACCTATCTATACTCAAACTAATACCCACAATTATACCCAATACATAAAAAACAATTCTTTTCCTACCCATGTAGCACTTAGAACTGGATCCAAGAGTTATATACAAGAAATAAACCTTAAACTCTCCACTAAGTGTATACTTTTCCTAAAAGTTTTTCCCCCCCAAACCTACACACAGCAAGTAACAATATAAGTCCCATGTATCAGAAATTGGCTGTCAGGGTACTCTCCTCCATTTTTCAACCGGGTGTAATAAAACAGACTTGAACTTTTTACTTTTAAAAACTAAACTAACCTTACTGTGATTATAAGCTAATAAGCTAAACTAAAGATGAACAAGCTATGAATAACTGAAACTAAACAATTAAGAAACAAGTAGAGAATAAGAATAAGCTAAGAGATTTGAGCTTATTAGCTCAATAAGCTAAATGCAACTGACTCAGTTTACACTGAGTCATGCAGTCCTAAGTACCCTACTTTGGGCTTAAAAATAAGCCATCTAAAAGGTCCTTATGGTGATAAGCTTGATAAATCTAGAAAGTAGAATTGGAATACTACTTAGAAAAGCTTTTAAAAATCATTTTGAAACTTATATAGTCTAAGAAAAAGTTAAATGAAAATAGCAATTGCACAAAATTGAAAGCTTTCAAAACTCTTGTAAAATGAAAAAGTTCCAGTTTGCAGTCTAAAAACATATATTGAAATGAGGTGAGTTCAATAAGGAACAAGTTCTAATCAAAGAACAAAAGAAGCAATCCTAGCCACTCATCTTATTTTCATCCAATGGCTAAAATTCAATCATTAAATGAGGAGAGAGAAAAAATAACTTTCCACTTTTTTTTTTCAAAATGAATTATCTTGCAAACGGTAAATCGTCAAACGATAAAAAAATACACCATCGCGACGAGAATTAAATTACCTTTCTATAGAGTGGCATCTTGATATATGTTCGATAAAAAAAATTCGAAGTCTTTTTTTTTTTTACGTCTCGGAAAATCACATGTGATTTATATCACAATCACATGTGATCTGTAGCACAAATCACATGTGATCTCATAAAATCACATGTGATCTCATAAAATCTCATGTGATTTCATAAAAACACATGAGATTTTTACAAACATAATTTAAAAAATTAAGTTCGTATAATTTTGACGACTTTCTAGTGTTAAAATTTTTGCCAAAAAAATTACACGTGATTTCTAAAATCACTTGACCTTTGTGATTTTTAAAGTAGTGAATCACACGTGATTCGAGATAAATCACACGTGATTCGAAATGAATCACATGTGATTTTCGGAAACGTAAATAAAAAAAATAAAAATAGAAGATCCAAAAAAAATCTTCGAAAATATATATCAAGATGCTACTCTATAGAAAGGTAATTTAATTCTCGTCGCGATGGTATATTTTTTGTCGTTTGACGATTTACCGTTTGCAAGATAATTTAATTTTTAAAAAAAGGTGGAAAATGATTTTTTCTCTCTCCTCATTTAATGATTGAATTTTAGCCATTGGATGAACATAAGATGAGTGGCTAGGATTGCTTCTTTTGTTCTTTGATTAGAACTTGTTCCTTATGGAACTTTTGTCATATTGAAATAAGATTTAAAGGCAAAATTAAGCTTTGAAGAATTGAGATTGGACTACAAGCTAGCTGTGCATCAAAGTTGAAAAGTTAAAACTAAATTTCACACAAAACATTAATCAAACACAATTAATAGCAAAATGTTTTCAACATTGTAGGGGTTCTTTGGCAACACAACTTTAAAAACTCGGTTAAACGTAGTGGTGACCGTAGAGGACACCGTCAGTCAGCGTCAACTCAGCTTTCTCTCTTCTAGACCACACAGTGACCAAACACCCGTAGTGGTGACCGCACATGCGGCCGAACAAAAAAAAATTAAAAACATTACAAACTAAAATACGGAAATAAAAATACACGGAAGAAAAGACAGAAAAAAAATTACGAAAGATAAAAAATTACAGTAAGATAAAAATAAAGGGATAAAAAAAATTATAGGAAACGGCTTTATTTACTCGGCCTTCTACACGACCCAAACAATTGCAAAGGTTGGGGGGTGGGGATAGTCTAGTTCGGTCGAGGTAATGGGACGACCGACCTTAGTTGCTTCCACATGGGACGACCGATCGAATGTCGACTTTACCATTACATTCAGTCTAACATCAACATCAATTAGTAACAACCTAAATTCATTTTTCATATTTCGTGGATATCTTGTTGGTGACAATTATTTTTGTTTCCACATATTATTAATAGACACACATCATTACAATAATTTTGGCTTATATATGTGTAAATATTAGTTTGAGTTAACTACATTTTTGGTCCTTATGGTTTACCGGTTATAACACTTTTGGTCCAAATAGTTTTTTTGTAACGGATCTTGTTCAAATTTGGTCGACCCGTAACACTTTTGGTCCAAAGTTAATAACATCGTTAGTTTGACCGAGTTTGACGGTTAAATCCGAGGGTAATATTGTCATTGTCTATTTCTAATAGATAAATAAAGAGTTAGCTACATTTTTGGTCTTTATGTTTTACCCGGTGTAACACTTTTGGTCCAAATTAAAAAATATATATATTAAAAAATTGTACTTTGTAAAAACTTAAATTTTAAAATTGTTTTAATCTTTTTTCGATATTTAAAAAAAATATTTTTTACGTTATTTTTCGTAAAAATTAATTTTTTTTTACAAATTTTTTTTAAAAGAATTTCTTACTTTTTAAAATCTTAATTTTAAAAAAAATAATTTTTCTTCGGATTTTTAAAATTTAAAAACTTTTTCTACGAAAAAAATTAAATTTTTAAAAAGTTAAGAAAAAATAAAAAAGTAAAAAATTTTAAAAAGTACCCAAAATTTTATAAAAATTTTAAATATAAAAAGTACGAAAAAAGATTTAAATTTATTTTAAAATATTAAGATTTTAAAAAGTACGATTTTTTTAATAGTACGTGTGTCAATTGTTTGTCAAGCATCCACCTAAATAATTTTTTTACGTTATTTTTCGTAAAAAATTTAAATTTTTTAGAGTATTTTTAAAAAAATTTGGGTACTTTTTAAAAAATAGTTTTTACGTTATCTTTCGTAAAAATTTATTTTTTTTTACAAAAAATTTTTAAAAGAATTTCTTACTTTTTAAAATCTTAATTTTTAAAAAAGAATTTAATTTTTCTTCGTACTTTTTAAAATTTTAAATTTTTTTCTATGAAAAAAAATAAATTTTTTAAAAAGTTAAGAAAAATAGAGTTAACTACATTTATTCTTTTATTTATACATATTTTTAGCACCAAATTTTGTTTCAAATCTTAAGAAATGTTATTTTTAGAGTTAATTACATTTTTGGTCCTTATGGTTTACTGGGTGTAACACTTTTGATCAACTAAGACGAGGGTACTTTAGTCAATTCATAATTTTTAACTGGTCAAAGTGATGGTCAACTAACGGCTGGACCAAAAGTGTTACGGGTCGACCAAATTTGGACAAGATCCGTTACAAAAAAACTATTTGGACCAAAAGTGTTATACCCGGTAAACCATAAGGACCAAAAATGTAGTTAACTCTAAAGAATTACGAATTTGTTTTTGAAAAAAGAGGGCTGTACGTAACTTAAGGAGGTGGTGTTTAGGCCGATTAATTAATTTAGAGAAAAAAATATTAACCGATTAATTTATACACTGTGAGGCGGTTGATAATTTCTATTTGTTTTTGTGGCCTAACCCCACGCACATCCTATAACAGTACGTACAACACA